>JAOVVB010202109.1:0-10864 GCA_028570985.1 Heterobranchus longifilis
ATTAATGAACATTTGCATGTAAATATGCCAGATTGTAGCCAGCGGCTAGTTTACATCTGTTGTCCCTCGGCAGGTTGTGTAAATGAATAATTTGTAATTACCTGAAGGAACAAGGTGGCCAAAGTCTGTTGGCTGTACAGAAATCCTTCAGTAATAATAAAAGCTTAAGCCACTTGCAGACAAAAGGTTCCACTATTTGCGTCACCTCACTTTAACGGCTAATGGCAGACACTGCATCCCCACTGCTGCACCTTTAACCTTTCCACAGGAAAAATGCCTGCGCTCGAGAAATGTACAGAATGCTGCTGAAGCTTTGTTCAACACTAAGATGCCGCAGAACTGATTTTAAAATCCGCAAAGTATCCGTTTTTTAAGCCTGCCTGCATAGATGCCAGTGTGTCAGTCTCTACTCCTTTTGCCAAGATATTTGTTACGTTGCCTTGTTACACCGACAACATGCACCTCACATTAACCACTGCATCCATGCATTCTCATACACCACTGATTCTCACTTTCACTCCTCCATTGTAATCATAATTTGTAATTTACTTAAATACAATTCAGTTAATCATTGCTGAGTTTGGTGTGCATCCCCCTCCTTTTGTTGCGGCCCACGAGTCGGTCGTAGCACATTGGAATTTTGGTGGGGAGGCAAGTGTTGGTGTGTGTGTGTGTGTGTGTTTTACCTGTAGAAGTTGTTCCTAATGTAGGCTTAAGCGGCGTCTCCCCTTTGGGTTTCGTCGGGGGTGGTGTAGTGCTGGGGTACGGCGGTTAGAGCTTCCCGTTCCCCCTTTCCCCAAATTTGCTCGGGAGCACATCCGTGGTTTCAAGTGGTTGCCAGTTTCTGGTCGCCTCTCTCGAGCCAGCGGGCTATAGTGCATAAGTACCCACCGCTACGCCTCATGAAGACTAGGGGGGAGTTAGATTTTTGGTTAGGTGGTCAGATAGTGGTGGCTGTTTGCTGCTTGTGTGTACTGGTGGATCTTAACA
The DNA here is from genome assembly GCA_028570985.1 of Heterobranchus longifilis. Lineage (NCBI taxonomy): Eukaryota > Metazoa > Chordata > Actinopteri > Siluriformes > Clariidae > Heterobranchus > Heterobranchus longifilis. The sequence continues at coordinate 991 of JAOVVB010202109.1, forward strand.
CATTGCATTAGGGGTTAAAGGATAAGAGAACAAATGGAAAATCTGCATCAGGGAGTCAGTTTGTTAGGAGGTTTTGTGCTGATGTTGCCACATGAGGAAGATCTCTTTAGAGCTTGCCTGGTTAAGTAAGCCTGCGGGTGGTGGAGAGACCATCACCACTTTTTTTTTTTTTTTTTTGAGCGGTAACCCTGGGGTGGCCCCTGGCGTGCCCAGGAAAGCCGACGAAGACTAGTTGAGTTCTAGTTAGATAGAAGTACAGCCTGTTAGGTAGAGAGGAAACCAGGCAAGTTCTGGAGTAGGTTAGTTAGAAATGTAAATTTCTAATCTAGCGACAGCATGTGGTGGCATTGCTGGCCTTTGTTCTTCAAATGTACCGTGTTCTGTGTGAATACTCAGATACAACAAAACACAGGATGAAAGGTAAAGGAGCTGCAAGGAGCACGAGCAGACAACAGTACCAGGAGCAGACAACAGTACCAGGGTTGTGAAAAGAGTTTGTTTTTCTGTATGTTGCCTGCCCTCTTGTCTTCTGTGGTCTCCCTGTGTGTCTGTCTGTGTTTGTGAGTGACTGTTGGATCCTGAGGTCCGACAGCTGAAGCACCTGCATCTCATCACCGAATCAACCCTGGTTCTCCTCCCAGTCTTCGACAGTTGGTCCCGTCTACAACAGCGGTAACTGTCTTTGAGCCTCTTGTTAGTTCTGCAAATATTCCTGTGATGTGTGCTCGAGTTTAACTCTGTTTTTCCTCCTGTGCTCAGAGATTCATCTCCGCCTGCCTGTCTGCTGCTCTGGATCTCCGGTTACCTGATCTCCAACCCGACATGTCATCCATGTCCACCCAGCCACTGGATCTGCCCCTCCCTCTGACTGCCATTCACTCCATTCTGAACACAAAAGCCTGCAATAAACCTTTTAAATCTGCTTTCATTGTCCGTGTGCTGCGTTCTGGGTTCTCTCTTCACCGAACGTAAGTCGTGTTCTAACTGAGGGTACATTTCACAAACAAAAACCTTTTCAAAAAAATTCAAACAAAAGCGTTTTAAAACAGTGTTTTAAGCTGGGTTTTTTTCAGTGTTGGGAATGTGAGCAGGTTGATACATTAACTTGTGAAGCTTAAACATTAACAACCCTTTTTTAACAGGGTATTTTCCCAGGGATCCCTGTAGTGTCAGGCTAACTGTCACTCATGTTGCGTTGGGTCTACTGTTGCCAGGCAACACGGATGACATTTAGGGGACACTGCTGGGGATGACTGTAACACAGGGTTAGTTGAGTCATACATCCTGCCATTGTGTTACTTATGGAATTATAGCAAAATAAATGATTACCCTTTCTGCTGGGGACCCCCCCCCCCCCCCCCCCCCCCCCCCCCCAAGGACCCAGGGGGATCCCCGGACCCCACTTTGAGAACTGCGTTATTATTACAACCATTTTTTAAAAATGGAATTGTGTAAAAAGTCTCTCTTTTTTAAACGGACAGTATGATATCCATCAATCTTCATATCACGATGTACCGTGAAACCGGTGTAGAAGGTGGTTGTAGCCTATTTATAACTGACAATCACTTGTATGCTTTGTGTGCTGTAATTATCTAACACTTCCAGCCCCACGTGGCGTTTGAGCCTGAGCCAGCAGGTGTAACTTCCTGGCCCATTTCCACATTCTTAACACATGGCATGACACAACTCTGCCAAACACGGGAAAATCCCAGAGACGTCCCACAAGTACTTAAGAGTGAGTGCAGTGCGGTGTCTGTCACACTCTCACTGAATCTCTTCAGGCGCTTTACAACAGCTACTACAGCCTCACACAGACAGCGGCACAGCAGCACTGAGAAACTTAGAAACCATGGCAAGCAGCAAAGTTTTTCTCCTGTTGTCCCTCGTCATCCTCGGCACCGTCATCGGCAGCACACAGTCAGGTGAGTCCTTCATCTGCTGATGATACATGTGCAGTATCCTTTCTGTCATCTCTGACAAATGTAGATGCATTTAGGAAAGGAAAAGTCCTGTACTGTCTTTTGCTTTATATTATTTTAGTACACAAAGTGTCTGCACGTCTTAAAGCTCTAACAAACAGTCCATGAGTGAAATTAATATTTCAGGATTAGATCAGTGTTTAAAAGCAGCAAAATATACTTTTTATTTAAACGTTTAGAGCTGCGACTAATCTGCTAAAATAATTTCCAGCTATATTCATAATTGATTAATTGTTGAGGTCATTTTCATGCAAAAATGGCAGAAAATGCTGTTGTCAGCCTCAAAAGTTCCTGCTTTTCTCTGGACAATTTACAGACATTTTACAGACCAAATGATTAATTGATAATGAAAATAATTAGTTGCTGTCCTATGAATGTTGTTTTCAGCATCAAAATATAAAGGTTGTTTATGTATTTTTTTTGTGTCTTTGCAGCGAGCTGCTGTCTGAGGTATGCCAAACGTCACCTGCCATGCCAGCGGCTGCTGGGTTACACCATCCAGACCATCAACACTTCCTGCGACATCGATGCCGTTATGTGAGTAAACTATTTGATTACATGTCAGACTACAATTCTGCAAATCCACTAGTAACAGCAGCGCACGGAGCAGGTCAAAACCAGAAACAATCAGAAGAAACATCTGAATTGTGGTAGATATTACAATCAAATTTTACTTATAGACGATGTAGGCCAGATGAGCATTACATACAATGTGCAGTAATACTTTTTAGAATTGGGGGCTGCAATCATTATTGATTAATCTGCAGTCTATTTTATAGATAAACATTGAAAAATGTTAAAACATTATTTTAGAGCACAAGGTGACATGTACTTGTTGTGTCCAATAATAGTTCAAAACCCTAAAATATAAAATTTGCTTTAATGTAAATTCTCTTATTTGAGAACCTGGAACCTTTTTTGCTTTAAAAATGTAAACTGTTCCTCGATTATCCAAAAATGCACTGAATTTTCTGTTGATAGACTAATCAATTAATTGACGAATCGTTGCAGCTCTACTTCGAATATAATAGCTGAAAAAAATGTTATAAAATAGGCCGAAACAAGAGGTTTCAACATAAGAGAGTGGGATTTCATGTTATGTATCAGTCAGATTAAAAAAAAAAAAAAGTATGTTATATTCAAACTGCAGTTTACAAAATGTTTGATTGTGGTTTAAAAAAAAAAAAAGTGCTGTGACTGAAGTGAAAGCAAATGAATCCTGATTGTTGGAGGTCACACGTTAGAACGCAGGCACTGTATGACTAAAAGCATGAGCAGGTTAGTCTGTGTATTACACGACACTCCCAACATCAATCACAAAGTGTTGCAGGACTTCCTTTTGTAAATATGTTCCAGAAGACACCGTGGCGTTAATACGAGCTGGAATGAAACCACAACCTGTTTTTCGAGTGTAATGAAGCACGTTCATGCGTTTGAACATTTCTTCGCTGTTCCTCACAGATTCCACGTTCCAGGGAGGTTTGTGTGTGCCGACCCTTCCACCAACTGGACGCAGAGAGGGATGAAGTGCCTGGAGTGAGTACACACATCTCTCTGTAGCGTGCTTAAAGGAAAACTTCACCCACAGATTTACTCACCCTGTGTTACCTTGAATTTGTGAAGAAAACATTTTTGATCATCAGAGAATTCTTGATGAATTGAAGTAATAAGGAGCCACGTTTAACAGCAAAACTATATAAAAACATCAGTTTACAAACTCTGACACAAGTCGTGCAGTATAACCCAAGTCTCGTTTATTCAGTCGCATGCTCAGTTCTTCCCAAACCAACAAGTCCTCCAAACCATATACAGCCACATACATAGTTTGTTCTTAATCTCTAATACGACCCATAGGAGCGTTTTACTAAATCAGTGGCCCTGGCGGTGGCAGAAATTAAGACCCATATGAGCATTTTCCATCCTCATACAACTTAAGGGTCACGGTTTTAAACACACCTTTAACGTTGTAAAAACAGACATAGTTTGGTTAGATTTAGGAAACTAAACAACTTGGGTTAGAAAAAAGATTGTGATTTGGGTTACTATATTTAAGCATGTGATGCAGAATGTGATGTAGTTCCAGTTGTTACTTAAAAATAACATTTTATTTTCAAATGGGGCACAAACACCGGCCTCTTGTGTTTGTCTGACCCATCCACCTCCCCTCCCACTCGCCCGACAGTCACTTTGTTGGTCTAAATACTACGTTACATAATTACTACGGCCACAAGAGGGGGCACTGCCTAACAACAAAACGTAAATATTGGGGCGTTTTTCAGGACAGTCTCTCCCAAACACATGCATTTCCTCTAAAACCTTACTATTTAAAACACATCCATATAAAAAGCGTGCTACTCGTCCGACGAGTGCATAGCGAGGGGATGTTTTTATATAGTTTTGCTGTTTAACGCACATTACCCCCATTACTTCAGTGATTCTTCGTTCACGGCATGCAAGAAAAAAAAAGTTTTCTTCACAAATTCAAGGTAACACGGAGTGAGTAACTGATTTCCAAATGATAATTTTGGGGGGTGAAGTATTCCTTTAATGGTGTTTTTCTGTACCTTCTATTCATTTGGTACTCTAACCAAATACTAATGTTGTGCTTCCATTTTTCTTTGTAGTGAAAGGAGGAGGAAAAACAGTCAGATCATCGCAAACGAAACCAAAGGCAACACCACATCAGCATGATCTCTGCAACATATGACTTATTATTATGCATTCCTGCATCCAAGAACCCTGATAGGGATTAGTATGTGATTTATGTTAAATTGTTATAATATCTTATGATATTTGTTCTGTTTTATAAACAGGGAAGTGTAGTATTTGTAATACATACACTGTAAGCTGTAATGCATCATCATATATATTTAATTCATTGTTGGTATAGTATAGTTATATATATTTATATATTTTTGTGTTGATGCACTTTGACATTTTGAGGGTCAGAGTATAAAAATGTATGCAAGTGGGAAGTTTTAATTGTAATTTATATTGTCAAAAATATTAAAACAGATATGTGATAATACAATACATGTGCTTGTCTATATGGGTTTCACTACATTCACCATGTCCACACATTTAATACCTTTAATACAACTTTTTCAGTTATATTAAAAATAAAAAAATAAATAAAAAATACTTGAAATGAATATGTGTATATATAATACATCCTATCCTACTTTTCAGTAATAAATCAGTAAATAAAATGCCAGAATTTCAATTAGAATGCAATCAAGATAAGCACTTTAATATGCAGTAGACATAATATACTGTGCATACAATACTGTAGCAGTAACATTACTAAGACAAGAGGATAGATTTGTATTTGATATTAGGGAATTTGTGACGTTTACCCAGAAGAAGACAAAGTTGTCTGACTGATAATGTAACAAATATATGATGTAAAAATCACAGTCATTTTAAATAGCAGATTCAGAAATGCATGTCAGATGATAATTACACACTTTCAGCCCCTTAACAAAGTTATTCCACACTGTCTGTGTCACCTTGTTCCAGCTCTTCACTGAAGCTTTATATTTTTTATGGATGCACCATTACATCAAATCAAAAATATGTCAAGATGTCTTGTACATCATTTAATACGTATTTCCCCAAAATGTAACACCACAGATTTGGTATCTTTGGACACTTTGGGATCTCCACTAGAATTTAAAATAAAGTCCTGTGGGTGTTTGAGCAAAGCTTAGCTGCACAGGATGAGTTTGTAATGAGGTTGAACAAAGACCAAGTATAACATTTATAATGTAGGAAAAAGCTTGAAATTAACAAAATTGCATTTAAGATAATAGCATTTCAGAATAAAAGTTCTTACAAAAGTCCTTTCGATGGGTTTCCAAGCGACTTAATTTTCCTGGTTTCCAGCCAGTTGCTTCATTTATTAATACTGAAAATGTCCATATATACAGTACAAGCTATCATGACATTGTGGAAATGTCTTCTACCCTCCTGCTGAGCAGTAAATCAGTCTTTAAGAGTGAAATACATGTTATACTGTGGCAGGTTAAAAGATCGATGGCATCAATTTACAGTTGATTGTTTGAAAAAAATGGTTTGGGGGGGGGGACTGAAATGCATCCCTCTTGTTAACCTGCCATCCCCCAGAGAGAGTGCAGGGCAGAGGGGTTGTGTAGTTGAATAGTCTGCCCGACTTATTGATCCTTTATCTGACTGAGGTTTGTTACAGTTAGAATCTATGGCCCCGACCATGGCTCTGAAATATCAGTAGCCTAAGATCAGACAGAGGGTGGCCTGGGGTGGCTTTTGCACCTTGCAGGCGCGCCCTGATCGCCTGGAGTATTATTTCACAGCTTTCAAGCTTTCACAGGGTAATGCAAAGGCAGCAAGCAAAATGATTCACTCAACAATTACAATTATAGAAAGCAGCTCCTGGCTGATCTGGCTGATCTGGTCGGCTTCAACAAAAAAGGAAGTGTGGTGCGCATTTCGTTTTTCTGCAAAAACTGCTCTGTCTGATCGGGGCCTAACTGTGCTGTGTATTGATAAATCCATGGTGTTGAAGAATCAGACAGATTTGTAATTGCGACTTTTTTCTCTGAGTCCTGCCCACCCTTCTGTCAGTTTCGTCTTGTATCTATACCATTCTCTAAACTTTATAGCTAGGCGGCGTGGGGTTCACGGATGAGCGAAACAAACTGGATCCATCCACCCTGTTAAAAATTAACAAATCACCTACAGGATATACTTGTGGAAATCTTGTGGAAAAACAAAACCAACAAATTCCAAGAAGACTGCAATGGACTACACTGGCTGTAAACCTCACACAAAGAGGATTGCATTCTCTTTCCATCACTGCCTGTCCACCATAGTGAGGAGGAATCTGTCCTCTCCGAAATCTTCTCTGGTCTTCAGAGCCTGGCGGAGTTTCTCCCAGAAGAGTTCGGGGTGCTCCCCGGCTCGAGGCCAGCTCAGGTAGGTCCGCCTCTTCAGCAGCTTCCTCATGCGGTAGTAAGGAGACAGCTGCGTGGTGGGAATGTCCTCCAGAAACACCAGGATCAGCACGTCCTTCTTCTCATCGAACAGACGGAAGCTACACCGAAGAACAAGACAGATGGATGAGGAACAGGACAACTCCTCTCATCATGTCGCAAAACTTTGTCAAAAACGACCATCACAACTTCCTAGATCCCAATGTGATGTATTCAAACAAGGTATTCAATTTACAATGATGTATGTAAAACTGAGAAAAGGAGCAAATCCTCAGATTTGAGGAACAGTCGAATGTTTGACACTTTTGCTTGAAAAATTATCGGCGATCAAAACAGAACAAATGAAAACCAAATTTAAACAAAAATACATTATTTTCTTTAAGCTCTCGAAAGTTCAGAGTTGTCTTAACATTATGGTTATGGTGTTCATGATAACAGTAACAACATGGTGTTTGAGATAATTTATACAGAAACTTAAATGTGTAATCCAACAGGTTACTTTGGGCATAAAACACTTTATGTGCTCGAATTTTGGTTCAGTATCTGCAAAAACAAAACCTGAGTGGAAATTTGAAAAACAAACAACAGAAATATCTTTCTGTCTGAGGTGTTAAAGTTGGCATATAAATAAGAAGAAAAGGTGACAATGGAAACAGACTGACTAATCATTATGTCACTCAGGCTTCCGCTGAATAAACTAGAAATTGCATCATCAAATCTCCATCTTGTTTTCTACATTGTTTTTCATCGCTCTTTTAAATGAATCCTCTTGTTGTGCCCAACAGGAGAATTAGCACCAACAGATTATCTTGAACCAACATCCTAATATTCATATTACAGTCGTGAAAGATTTTCTGGAAATTTGGTTGAAATTTGTGCTACATTACTTTACTTTATGCTGCCTCATTTTTAGGGGTACATTGAACAAAAATAGGAGAGAGTGGTATTCAATAAGAACATAATTTCCGCCACCTGTGTTAAAAATAACCATGGGATAAACTTGACCTCTTCCTTCTTTTTTTTCTAATGCCTTGAAAGACTAAACAGGAGTTTAAACAGAAGCTATCAACGGTTAAACATGTAAATAACTATATAATGACCCCACTACTACACATTATAAGCATATCCAGTGACAGGTTAATCACACAAACGTGCTTCACACAGAGTGAGTGAGGTGTTATCCCGCCATGTGTCTCAGCTCAGAGGAGTTTAAAGTCAGCTGACACGTTACCTGGCCACCTGGATCTCTCTGGAGCACCACTCACTCTCCAGGTATCTGCGGCTGATCACACAGATGGTCTTGCTGCTTCCATAGATGGCATCTGTGATGTTTTCTATGATCGGTTTACCTGAAGAGAGAAGAAAATACAATCTGATGGTGCAGTACTAAAAGTACGATGGCGACACCCTCTGGAGTACAGATGAAAGTACATAACTGTTAAGGCTGATGCACATAAACATGAACCTCATATTGATTGTGAGATTTACACACTGCAATCGGGTGGCTTTTGCATGATTTATTACACTGCAATGTAACTTTTATTTGTGTACTATGGGCTGTTGTATTCTATTTGAGCTTGTTTTTATTTTCTATTCATGATTGCTTTTCAATCATCCTTTTCATACTTTATGTAAAGCGTTTTGAATTGCCTTGTTTTTACTGCCAGTGGACTCAAAAGCCCATAATGTATTGCAAATTTTAAATTAGGGGTATTATGATCTGTTCTACAGCTCACTACTTAACATCTTAACATAATGTAACGTAAATGTAACTTTTTTAAAGTAAGTAGCCACACAGGTGTTTCTGCCTTGTTTTTGTGTGCCATTTTGGAGTTAAACATACATCTACATGTTTTCAATCTGTCAAACCTTCAATGCCATGACCAGCATCATCAAAAACGGCTTCATTCAAGACCCAGCCTAAATTTGGACCTGATTAACTGTTGAATGCATTGAACATGCTTAGCATCGACGGCAGAAAATGTGGAACTGGCAGCTACATAAAGGTTTCTAAACCAAAAACTACACAATCAAACATGTTCCAGCAGGAATGTGATCTGAAATTGGGGAGAAATTAACATCTGCAACCAAGATTACAGGTTCCCTTTGCGTTAGCATGTAGCTACGTGTAGCAACGTAAACACTGCAGTAACATGTCTGGAGCAGATGACTGTATATAGAAATGTGGCATGAGTTGATGTCAGCTTGGGCCAAGAGTAGGAAAAAAATAGTTGGTAACGGTGAGTGCTACTTTAATATGAACATTCAACATTGTAACATTATGACAGAAAATGAGGAAAATCATAATAAGTCCTATTTGGTGTAAAGGGCAGTCTTACCTGGCTCGAAGTCTCGATGGTGCAGACACAATCTCCAGCCTTGCTCTCCTTCCAGTTTTGGCAGCATCTCTTGGATGACCCATGGCTCATCGTGGGTGTTGTAGGAGATGAAGGCATCATACTGATTGGCAGCTTGCTTGTTTTTGTGCTTTGCATCAAAGAGCAGAGCCAAGAAGAGGTAGTAGGCGTAGGCCAGCTGCCACCTCAGGAAATGGTAGGTGAAGGACACCACCATAAACAGCAGGATCGTACATGTGGTGGAGATATAGAAAATGAATTCAATGTCCACTGTGCAGGACCGGACGTTGAGGTCCAACAGTTTCGTACCTTTAAGGTCTGGAGGATAGTTGCACGCAAAGTTGTAGGCGTCAAAAACTTGTGTTTGCGTGTCATTTACTGCCCAATGGAGAAACCAGGCGTTATTGCAGTCACAGGTGAAACTATTGTCTTGAAGATCCATGTAAACGAGAGCCGGAAGGGACTGAACTACTTCCTCACTTAAAACTGAATATGTATTCTTTCTTGCCTGCAGGAACTCCAGCTTAGTAAGATTGGCATCTATAATGAAATCTAGAGACGAAAGAGT
>JAOVVB010202120.1:0-10864 GCA_028570985.1 Heterobranchus longifilis
TGCTTGTCTGGCAGAACACTCATTACGTGTTACTCATATTCCGAGGTTCCACTGTAGTCAAGACTTTGCTTGTTTTACAAGTTAAAGTATTTTAAAATGTTGCTCATCTTGCAGACCAAGTTACTCACAATCCAAGGTTTCACAGTACTTTATACATTTGTCTAGGCTTTGTATTAATATACTTTTACAAGTATTTGTTTTCATTCTACAGATTCTAATCAGCACATTTACTATGTGTTGTTTTAGAGAATTCTTTGTGGCAACAATATAACAGTAAGAATAACATTAAAAAGAAAAGGAAAATGTGCTTTTAAATACTTTCATACTTTAAAAATGAAGCTTTCCAGTACTTTAACTCAAGTAAAATTTGGACTAAAACACCTTTCACTTGCATTGGAGTAGTATTTGACCAGGAGTATTTTTACTTTGAATCAAGTAGAGGAGCTGAGTATTTTACACGTCAGCAACAAAATAAAGAGAATATGAATAGCAAAAGCTCATTAAAAGTAACATAAACACTTAACTTTAACTTGTATTGAAAACTATATTACATATAGAAAACAGCTATTTCAACCATGAAGTTCGGAAAAATGTTTTGATATTTTATACTAATCCTATAATAGCTATAATATTTTTTTTATTCTATTTTTATTTGCTAAACTGCCTTTTGTTTCTTTCTTTCTCTTTTGACCTCTCATTCTGTATAATCAATAAGTCATTTCACATGAAGATGTTGCTTTTGGGAAAAATATTTTCCCCCTCTATTTAAAGATGTGTATGCCTCCCACACCACTCGACCCTATCTCACCCAAGCTGAAACAAAAGAAAAGCACTCCTCCTTGGTTTGTCATCTGGTGAAGAATATTTTGAGTCACATTGGGTAACATTAGTGCTTAAAGAACAGTGGTTAAAAAATTATTCATTAACAAAAATAGTTTGTAACAGGTTCTCAGTAGTTCTTTTGCATTTTTCTGGTAAACTCATAAAATGTAATGGTCTTTTGTTGACAAGCCCTTTAAGTAACCTTTGAAACAACATACAGTATACAGAGAATGCATATCAACTCTGAGTTTATCATTAAACAGGAAATGACCCACTTAGCTCAGTAAATATGAACTCATGCTCTTCCTACTAAATGATACTGTTACAATAGCTTTTCTATACAATACAGCAATTACCAAAATCTAAAAATAGATATATACTGATACTAAGAAAATATGAATATACTTTAAATATACACTACATTCATTCTTTGCTCTCAGTTGCAAGTTGCGTTTCAGGGGGATTTGTAGTTCACAATGTGGTTAATGATGACATCAGTCTCGAAATATGCTTCTGAAACTTGCATATATGACTTGACCATTAGCATTGCCACTAGACTGCAGACGTCAGATATGTTAAGACCACACAGTGGCCACACAGAAGAGAAAAAGTTGACATTGATTGTTCAACATTTTTAGAAAGGGAAACTGACAACGGTTTGGTTTAAAAAAGAGAAATAGAAATAGTCGTGTAACTGGTCTACCATTCCAACTGTGCAGATTAGAGTTGTGTTAACAGACCACAAAACCTCAGGCAGCTGTTATGCTTTCCGAAGATATTCCAGTTAATTTGACGCAGATGCCATAAAAAACCCACAAGCATATCGCATAATACAGTACCTATCTATAGTAAATATAAGAAATCCTTTAAGAGGATCGCATGCCGCTTTTATTGCAGTTGCAAAGTTTCATTTGCTTTTATTATCAAAAATTCATGCCACATAAATCCCCTCCGTTAATATGAACCCATATAATCAGACACAGTGGGAAAGGCCAACGGTCGTAATAAAAGAAGAAAATAGATATGTGAGTTAATTAAAGAGCTGCTAAGGAAGACTGTACTGTTTTAAACAGCCTCAGGCTCTGTTAGATATAACTTGAGTACATCAAGATTAACTTATCAGTGGTTTAAAAATTTGACCCTGATAGAAATATGGAGAATGAAAGTGTGTTTCTCGTAGTGTATGAGACCTCATTTCTCATGATGAAACAGTAAAAGATGAGTGTTTGTTAATCAAAGTATCAGTTTGAACAATAAAGGGGTCTTTAAGCATCCCTGGGATTTAAACTTGAAACATAATAATTATTAGCATTAAATCGTAAATGCTGCACAGAGAGCAATCCTCACTGTCACTCACTAATTCTCTATACGCCTTATCCTATTCAGGGTTGTAGGAAGCCTGGAGCCTATCTCAGTGGACTCGAGGCACAATGTATTGTACACCCTGGACAGGTTGCCAATCCATCACAGGGTGCACACACATACTCACACACTCGCTCACACTTTACAGGCAGGCAATTTGTAAAAGCCAATTATCCTCCTCTGCACGTCTATGGACTGTTCGAGGAAACCAGAGGACCTAAAGGAAACCCGCCAAGCATGGGGGAGAACTTCATGCACAAAGACCAGAAGTGGGAATCAAGCATTCGACCCTGAAGGTGCGAGGCCACGATATGCCACGATAAGACCAAGATTATTTTCTATTTAAACTATTGTCTTAAACTGTTGGGAATGGCACTTCTCTCACTCAGCATCTCGGCACAATTTCATTCTTTTTTTTTTACTTAATGGTTTCCATGTGTACAGCCTGACTGAAATGTATAGATTTGCACTGAGTTGTGAAATGACTTTTGTGAATATCAAAAAGTGAAATAATTCAAACCTATCTGAATCCTAAATTTGATTCTCCAGGTTTTTCAGATTTCCTCCCCTAATTTAGTCTTATCCAATTCCCACTCATCATTGGGGCACTCTCACATCAAGGCTACCACCAACAACGATGGGGACCTTTCGCCAAAGGCTGTCACATGTTTCCTCCGAGACATGTGATGCCAGCCAACCACATCATTTCAAGGTGATGCTCACGCACCCTAGGGCGCAGCGTAACACACTTAGAGGAAAGGTCTATCCGCTCCTTACATCTGCATTAGCTCACAGACACCCATGATTGACTAGCTTTACAAAGGATGTGATAGCGCATGTGTGATACTCACCCCCACGACCCCCCTCCCGCCGATCCACTCTCATTAGGCACCCCAGCTGTGGGAGGCTACAGCATCACCAGGGCTTTGAATTTGTGATCTCTGGATAATAGGAAAACTGCTTGTAAACGCACTAATTTAACACTCATATTGTGTTCATTTTTGGCTTACACTCATAATATTCCCGTTTTAATAAAACCACGATAATACATATATTATCACTTATTGTCATATTAGATCTTTTTATCAACTTCGGCTCTTGTGTAAAAACATTACAAGTTTTGAACTTGTATTTGCTGTGTTTGTCCTGCAGGTTTTATTTACCTGAGCTCATACCACTTGTTTTAAGGGAAAACATATATAACAAACAATAAGAAGGAATCATATTGTATTATTTATCACAGAGTACTTCACTGAAATGTTTACCAAAGTCACTTTTTTGAAACAAGTTTAATTTTTTTATTTAACAAAAGCCAAAATATACTCAGGGAAAAACTGAACTATATCAGAAATATAATGATTGACCCATACACTGTATGAACATATTAACAATTTTAAAGTAACCCTGCTGTAATTTTTAGGACCCTATTTATACTGCTTAAATGGGCACCGTCCCCTAAAATCAACAAGATGCTCATCAACAGTGATTTCAGGACCTGGTTTGTAAATGAGTGGCAGGTGCTCCACCCACTTCTGTCAAACTTCCCAGCTTGTTGGGACTTCGGGCTGCTCTTGTTGACTCTTGTTGACTTGACTTCGAGCTGCTCTTTTGTGGTGGTCATCAAAGCGAATCACACGTGACAGCATATAGAAGGTCTGCAAATACATTGTAGCATGAAAAATAACCTGACCAGTGTGTCCGCATAGGGAGTGGTTCCATTTTTGGATGAAAGGAGACCACAACTTCAGCTGGGTCTTCTTCCTCATCAGTGTCAGAGTCTTCCCCCTCCGGGGTATACCTTGTGTCATCTTTAAACTCTGCCACTTCCTCCTATAAATCCCCCTCACTGTTAACCTGGCTTCTCTCCTCCTGATCACTATCAGTGTCAAATATAATTCCATAGCTTCACGTGTAGTATATCTCTTAGCGATCATACTGCTAAAGACTGAACTGTAAGGCTTCAAAAAGCTTTATATACCTGTATATGTGTGTCTGCTCAAAAACACCTACATGTATACAGTAGATGTGGGAAATGAGTGTAGAAATGAGCTTGAACTCTGTTTTATATACTAATTGTAGTCTTAATTAATTTGCAATAACCGGTCATTTTTGACTGGGAACACCATGAGTGTATACAAGTTCCATACAACACACAAATTTTTCATGAAAAATATTTCTTTTTTTATTATTTTTATTTTTTCATGTTTAAATCCCATGTATGAATTCATTGAACCGCATGAGAAATGGATCAAATTCATTGCACTTTTTTAAGAGAGGAAACTTGTAAATTGGTCAGATTTGACCAGAACACATCATCAGGGTTAAGGCAGGTGAAACAAATACATTAAAGGAAATTGGGAAATATTTTGTTCACTGATGATTGGTAGCACAATCTGTAAGGCAAGGAAATAGTTTCATGGATTTCGTCACTTAGATAATGAGTTACACGTCAATGTTTTTTTTAGGTGTGATGTAAATAGCTCAGCACACACTTTAATCACTCGTCCTTGTATCAAAGGGAAAGCAGTGACAGCTTATTTAGGCCATATTTAGCCTGAGTTGATTAAGGGTGTGTTTTGGGACTTTTTCTTTGCATGGTGTACACAATTTAAAAGTGCATTCTGCAAGTACACCGAAGAATGACAACACATGCAGAACTGAATTCTCACTGCAGATATTTAAAAAGGCTTTATTACAAATTGCTTTTATCTAAATCCACTGACCTCCTATCACTACAAAGCATATGATCTCTTTTTTTTTCTCTGAGCGACTGAAAATTGCAAATAAAACAGGTTGAGTGAGTAAGTGAATGAAAAAAAAAATAAGCATGAATCAGGTACAGTAGTGAAGTAGTGAGATAAAAGCCTAAGAAGGTGAGTTTGTGAAAGTGTGAGACAGTGAGTGAGACCGGGATGAGATTGATTGAGTGAGTGGAAGTGAGAGTACCTGTATACACTTTTATCAGTCATTCCATCGCACACCTCCTACACACAGTCATGAGCCTTCTAGACATCTTCAAATTCAAATTTTTTTTGTCACATACACAGTCATACCCAGTACGATATGCAGTAAAATGAAAAAAATAATAAAAGCTTAAAGATAAGAAATAAATATGAATAAAAAGAAGTACAATAGAAAATAAATTTAAACTAGGATAAAAAAAGAAAAATATTCTGTACAAATAAGGACATTACACAATATAGCAAAATATAGAAAAAATAGAAATTTAGTGTAAAATCTGTAAGGGATTCGTGTTAAAATGTGGTTTATTAACTTCAGAGTAGCAATTGACACTATCACTTCCTCAATATTCACAAACAAGTTGGAGGACTTTTAACTTAGCCTCTTCCTGTGTCAATGGATCTCTTATTGACACACAGATTACAAGCGGTCCAGATGGCAGGCCATGTCTCACCTGCCATGACCCCCAGCCCCCTGCTGTACCCATTATCACTGTGACAGCTTCCAATTCTACCACCACTTTCAAGTTTGCCATTGTGTTGGGCCTAATCTCTGTTAATGACAGAGGCTACCAAAAGAAGATTACGGCATGGGTTGGGAACAGCACTAGACAGGATAGACAGGCTCAATAGAGGGTGGTGTAAACAGCTGAGTAGCACTTGTGCAACACTGTTAAAGAAACATGATATTACAATTCACATTTCCTGTTTATGCAATCACCATTTTATATGCATCACATGATTGCAAATAACTTCCTGGTGAATTTAGAGATATGAAACCGCTGATCTGTGCTCCAAGAAAGGAAAAATGTGGTTGCTATTAAATCGGGAGTGCAAAAAATATTTGTAGATACAGTATATAGTGTAGTTATACATTAATACAAGCATTTCACTGAATATCGTACTGTGTATGACTGTGTATGTGACAAATAAAATTTGAATTTGAATTAGCAATGCTCGGATAATTAAGCTTTAAAAGTATATCTGCCTGGCCCAAAAAAGTCACCCACCTTGAGCTTTACGGTACACAGTGTGATGGCAAATTCATGTGTAAAAGTGATTTCTTATGCCTCCAGGAGCACTGTTTCATATTTTTAGTCCTGGAAGTTTCAGAGAAGAAAGAATCCATTTCACTATTAAACATACCTATGATGTCTACTGTTACTTTATAACGCCTTTTATTTGCCTTGTCAATAATTTTATGCTTTTGAAATTGTAATCTTTCTTAAATAGATAGATTTAGCAAAGTTCAGGGACTCCAAAAAATTTTAAACAAAAATGACTAGGCACACATTGATTGGAGAGAAAGCAAACCAATAATTTACTGCAGCACAGAAAAAGTCAAAAATAAAAAATTGCAAACCCCAAAAAGAGAAAATCTGAACCGGTCAGAAAGCAGTCATCGACATGTGTCCATGCCCCAAAAAGTGCAAAAGCAAAAAAAGGACTAGTTCCCTTTTCCAACATGGGTTTATATACCTGAAAACCACCTTGTTGCTCTTCCTCGTTTCTGTGTCTGATTTACTGTACTTTTTATTAATTATTTATTATTTATGTTATAATTTATTCAGATGGGTGATTTGGGAAGTTGCTCTTTCTGACCAGATAGGTTAGACATCATTATATTCTATTTAGCCCCTTATCATATACTTATTCCATTATATATTTTCATATTACATAACACTGTATAGAAGGCAGCTTATTCTGTTTTATCCCTGCTTACTCTCTCCTCTACTTTATATGTCTTATGGGACTCAAACTGATTACTTTTGATGAGGACTCTTCTACTTCTATAGCTCTAGCAAGAAGTAGCCTACTTATTTTTATCACTTATTTCTACCAATTCTGATAGCCCTATCAGCCTTAACTCCCACCTCACCTATGATTATGATAACAATTCTGATGAGTGATTGCATAATTTGTTATGAACTGCACACTCTGTAAAAAGGGGAAGGTTGTCCATCTGTGAAACTTTTTCCGGCTTTGTGCTCATCTCAGCAATTTTGAGCAGACATTTCAGTCCTAATCTGTACCCTGAGCTAGGGAGAATTTGCTTTACTTGCAAAAAAGTATCTTCATAAAAACTTTTTCATTTCTGTTTTCTTGCTCAACATCTGGATTAAATTCCTCTTTCCGTCTGCCCTATTTCTCAAATTTGTGCTTGTTTTTTGATTTATCTTATCTTAAACTTTACACTATCATAATCTATATCCATATCAGCTAATACCGTCATATAATGTTAGTAATAACTTAATGCTCAGTTAGTTAGTAAGATTAGTGACGTTGTATAGTGTATGTTAAGATTATCAGTGTAAATCATATATTTCTGCCTGTTTCTGTACCCAAAATACTTCCCTAAAACCTCTCACTCTTTGCATGTTGCGTCGATTGAGATACGTATGATATAATCAGCTTACTCATCATCTCTACCACTTTATTCGATTGAGACTTATGATATTATTCATCGTCTAGACCTCTTTATCCTATATACAGGGTCATGGGGGGCCTGGAGCCCCGGAGACTTAGGGCATGAAGCAGGGTACACCGTGGATGTGGAGAGGCCAAACCATTGCAGGGGAATGCGTATGATATATCATAGGTATTTGGTTTGTTTAACATCTTTCTCTTCTACTTTGTCTTTTGGTGGTTCCCTTTAAGGAGCCACAGCGAATCATCTGCCTCCATCTAACCCTATCCTCTGTATCTTTTTCTCTCACACCAACTATAGTAACTTCATGTCCTCTCTCACTACATCCATAAATCTCCTCTTTAGTCTTCCTCTAAACCTCCTGCTTGGCAGTTCCAACCTCATCATCTTCCTACTGATATATTCACAATATCTGCTCTGAACATGTCCAAACCTGGCCTCTCTGACTTTATCTCCAAAATGTCTAACATGGGTTGTCCTTCTGATGAACTCTTATCCATCCTTGTCACTCCCAAAGAGAACCTCAGCATCTTCATCTCAGCTACCTCTAGCTCTGCCTCCTGTCTCAGTGCCTCAGTGCCACTGTCTCTAAGCCGTAGGCATCACTGGTCTCACCACTGTCTTGAACACCTTTACAGAGCATAGATGCATAGAGCATAGAGCATAGATGTTCCTAGTGTAAAGTTTCGTTCATTCTCTTTGTGCAGGAAGGTTGCAATGAGTGAAGGAAAGTGTCAGGTGCGTTGTGTCAATAGGGCAACTCCCTATTACCTTCTCTGTACTTCTCCATCAGCATCCTCAGCATTGGCAGACGCGAAGTGGCTGCGGTGAGGGTTAAGAGCGTTGCTCAAGGGCCCAACATTGGCAACCTGGTGGTTGTGGGGTTTGAACCTGGGACCTTCCGAACTGTAGTCCAATGCCTTAACCACTGAGCTACCCCTGCTGCTGCTAACAAATGCCTACCTCTGCTCTTAACCTAGCTTTTACTACTCTTTTTCAAATCTTCATTGTATGGCTCATCAGCTTTATTCCTCTGAAGTTGCCACAGCTCTTCAGCTCTTGCCACAGCTCCTTTGTTTTTAAAGATAGGCACTAATACACTTCTCCTCCATTCCTTTGACATCCTCTCACTCTCCAAGATCTTGTTAAACTGGCTAGTCAGAAACTCTTCTGCCACCTCTCCTAAGCACTTCCATACTGTACCTCCCCGGGTATGTCATCAGGACCAACTGCCTTTCCACTCTTCATCCTCTTCAACGCTCTCCTCACCTCACTCTAATTTCTGCTACTTCCTGCTCCACAACAGACACCTCTTCTAATCTTCGTTCTCTTTCATTCTCCTCATTCATAAATCTGATATATTTACATCATTGATACTAAAGTTGCTAAATACATATTGATTTGTTTATTAATAATTGAAAATTATTAATAAAGAAAGAAAGAAAGAAAGAAAGAAAGAAGGAAGGAAGTAGGGGAGCGAGTATGTGACTAAGTGGGTGATTTTCTTGATAAACATTTTTATCTTGAGTGCGTTTTTTGTTTTCCTTTATGTGTTAGATTTAAATCCCATGCAGCTATGTTGCCCCAGGAACAGCAGATGAAAATGGGCATTTGGTTAAATCTTGGCACAATTACTACATTAATAATAAAGTTTCCAAATGCATATCGACTTTTTTAAAAAAGAAAGAAAGAAAGAAAGAAAGCAACAAACAAAAAACAAAAGTCAGTTTGGAAGTGTGTACATGACTAAGAGTGGTTATCTTGATAAACAATTTTCAACTTGCATTATTTTTTGTGGTTATTGTTTTATATGTTTGTTTAAAGTTTCATGTAACCATGTTGTTTTAATGTTGTTTTGCAAAATGTTGTTTTTATTTTTTTTTTCCTTAAAGATCAGATTTCCCAGTTTACATCATTAATACCAAAGTTGCTATAGTAAATACATATTGAAAAAAGACAGAAAGTAAGAAAGAAAGAAAGAGAGAAAGAAAGAAAGAAAGGTCAGTGAGTAGGTGAGTAAGTACGTGACTAAGTGAGTGATTTTCTTGATAAACATTTTTCATCATGCATGTAGGAGTAGTATTGCAACAGATAATCTAATACTTTGAAATCATCCCATTACTTTGAAATGATCCCGGATCATTTCATTTCAAAGGCTGGTATTTCATTTTGCTGTCCACAAATGAACATGTCTGAACAACATTCAAGTCACTCAGCTTGATTCTCACCACATTAGCGTCTTTTTTTTTTTTTTTTCTTGTCTCTCAGATGGCTTATCACATGTGAAAATAGTCTGGGCCTCAACAGCAGGTGGGTGGGGGGCTATTCTGCAATGTGTGTTAGATATGAATATAATTTGATGCGGTTCATTTAACATTTGTCATTGCTCAGTTCAGAAATTCTCTTCAATGAACATTATGGGCTTTTTGTTGTTGTTATTTTTATTCTTTTTAATTATTCATCAGATGTACAGACAAAAGTTAAAACACGCCATCTAATTCAACGTTTTTTTTATTTTATTTTCTAAATTCTAGAACATTAATGTAGTTTTTAAATCTATGAAATAACATATACTGTATGGAATTAGGTAATTAAGTTTAAACAATGACAACAACAGTCAGTTGTTTTTTAAGATACAAAGCTTGGATGTTCTGGAATAGTTCTCACAAGAATAGTATGTCATTTGCATTTGCAAAACCCATCAAGCACTATGGAAGGAAAGAGAAACTGGCTCTCATGAGGATCTTCCCTTCTCTGCAGCAGAGGTAAGACCAAAACTTACCTCTGCTGCAGAACAGAAGTTCATTTACAGTAAACAGGCTCAAAAATCACCAATTAGCAAACAGCACCTCAGAGTAGAGCCGTTATGATGGCTTTACTGAGCATAAGTAACAGACACATCTTGATATCAACTGGTCAAAGGAGGTTGTTGCATATTTTGGATGCCTAAGAATTGGTTTACAATGTAAAATAAAATAAAAATCAGGAAATACCATTGAATTAGAAGGTGTGTCCAAACTTTGACTGGTAATCTTTATATTAGACAGAAGAAGTGAAATCTGAAGCAGCATTTATTTATTGTATTTAACACACACACACACACACACACACACACACAGGGAACGCACTTCTACAGAAACTGAACTGACATGTTATGACAATATCAGAATAATATTTCCAGTCAGTTTGCAAGATTCAGGACTTAGATAGAACTTATTTTTCTATAACAACAGTGATTACAAGCTGTTTACTTAGCTCTTGAGTTTTGCAAATGTATATATTTTAGGTAAAT
>JAOVVB010202141.1:0-10864 GCA_028570985.1 Heterobranchus longifilis
TACTGAAAAGTGTGTATTATAATCACAAAAAAAGACATAATTTTTTAATCCCTCTCGCGACCCCATGAAATTATTCCACGACCCCCAGTTTGAGAACCACTGTACTAGTGTACTGTCTTTAAAAGTGCGTCAATCCTCATAGAGCTCCAGGTAAAAATGTCCACATTTAGAACACTGTATTAATTCCTATTTTATACAACCATGGTAGGACCTCTGGTCAGGAGTCACATGATACAGGCAATTTGAGAACACCAATTAGCCTAATCTGCATATCTTTGGACTGTGGGAGGAAACCAGAAAACCTGGAAGAAACCCACCAAGCACAGGGTGAACATGCAAACTCCAATCATACAGACCCCGAGGCGGGACTCAAACCCAGGACCTGGAGGTGCAAAGTGACGAAGCCACATTTGAACCAGGTACAAAAAAGGGATTTGGTCTCCAAAGCTAGATGGTGTGAATTTTTATATAACTCCTGCAAATTATATTAAGTCATACATTTAGTTATAATTAGGGGCTACGTTTTATGTTTTTTCAGCATTTCCTCTACACATTGTGCCTCTAGAATGTAAAAACAATTGACACGTTTTAACACATTTTAACTATTTTATTCAGACATGTGGAACTACACAAATAAATAATTATAACGTTTATAATTATAAAATTACAAAACATTCTGATCACAAAAGAGACAAATATTATAAAATTGTATACAATATTGTAAGTTGGCTCAGAGCATTGGGAATTACCCTGACTGAGCTCAGGACCTCGGTACAATCAAACTAAACCTGTAGGATGTTCCCTCGGTGAACGTTAATAAAATCAGTAATGTTCTAGTTAGCTTCTAATAGTTCTGCTACAGGTGTTGAAAACTGTGTGCAATTATATCCAGTATAAAGCCTAATAAGTTCATCTTAAATTTAATAACAAACACAACCATTAGCCTTTTTAATTTTATGCATAAAACTATATTCATAAAGAGATACGACAGCTGCATACCGTTATCTTTGGTCTTCTTCTTCTCCTTCCCTTTTCTTCCTAAACCAGACACCTGATGCTTTTGGCTTGTTTTGTATCCATTTTTAATATGTGGCGAGCATTAATTCATTACCCATCCCCCAACACTGTTACCTGTTTATCGTGGTAATGTTTAAATATATTAATATATTATACTTTTTATACTTTTTGCTTTTGAAAATTGTTGTCAGAGTTTGTCTCCAGCATTGGCTGCATCTACAGTTTGTTTAGATAGAAAACCTGCAATGTTGTGGATCGTTCTCCAAAGATCATCACGCATGTTGCTGAATGGTTTTAAAGGTTTCGTTGAAGGTCTTCCTGATCTCTCGTCGACTTCCAGTGATGTTCTTCCGCACCTGAAGTGTGTGTGCCACTCAAAATACCTCAAATGACTCGTTGCAGCATCGCTGTAAATTTGCAGTCAAATATCTCAGTTGCAGATTTGCTCAGTTTTACGCAGAATTTCAGGCTCGCTCTTTGTTCTAACTTGCTGTTTATGATAGCGGACGTGGTAACACATGTGGTCAGAATCAGCACCGGTTGCACAGCTCCTGATGTACACAGGACTAATGAAGGTCGGTGTCCCTGTGACTGTGTGTACAGCCTTGTGCTGCCCTCTGTTGGTGTGTTACAAAGCTAGGCTCCAAACCTGTTAATACCACCATGGGTGTAGTGTGTTTATTGGTCCTGTGTTTCCTTGTTCATCGTTCAGCTTTAATCCTGAATGTCAGTAAGACATTACAATCGTCCACATCAGGAGATTTTTGTTCTTTATGCTATATGCTAATGTGAACAGTTTAGGTAGAAGTGCATAGCTATAGTTTTTTGTTTGTGTTTTGGCAGATCAGAATGTGTTAATAAAGAGTTCCCTGCTTTAACCTACACACACTTATTCTGTAGGGGCAGTCACAGGGAACCTGGGCCTCAGGGTGCGATACACACGGCATGGAGGTCCAGGCACAAGCAAACACACACTATGAGTAGTTTGGAGACGCCAATTCACCTAGCCTTTGGATTGGATTACCTAGAGAAACTCACCAAACTCCAGACACACACACACACACACACACACACACACACACACAGACCAGAGGTAAAACTTTAGCTTGACATGTTGTGGTTACATCAGAGAGCCAGACAGCCGGCCTGGACTTTTCTAATGAGGAAAATGTAAGATCAGACCCTCGCGTCACTTCTGAATAAGCCTGCAGACGGTAGGCGGAGTTTCAGTATCAAACCTCATCACACACTCGGCTCTGAGTACCCGTGTTTATGAAAGAAAGACTTATTTTCCTTGAAGATGGTTTGTGTGTCTCTCTCAGCTTCATCTTGTTTTCCTGTCTGATGGTTTGACCTTTTATTCTTCACATTTCATCTCAATCCTCCTACGTTCGTTTAGCAGAAATTAAAATGAAATTATTACCAAACCTCCAGCAACACACGGTGCAGTGATGACTGGGTACTGCACGCGTTTATCAAACGCTGACTGCATCTCACACACCCATCACTGGGACGGTGCAGTGTGTACACACCCATCTGTACACAAGTAGGTATTTATTAATGCCATCATTTAAAGAAAAAAAATCACCACAAGTTTTTACCCGGTTTGACTTAACCGTCCCTCGTAGATTATTTTCTCATTCCACAGTGTGTGTATGTGAGCTGTTTGTAAAATATTTGCAAAAAAGCATATCAAGCATGTATGTTATTATACACGTATGCTATATACTGAGGGATCTTCAGTCAGTCCCCTGCCTCGCTCACACACTGGAGTCAGAGCAATAACTAATAAAAAAATCTAAAATGTCTGTGGTTTGATCATTTCTGTTAATTTCATGATAAAGTCTGATTTACTGTATAATTTACTGTATAAACTTTGTTCCTAAAATATTTGTGGTTTGGTCATTTCATTTTTCCTAAACTTTGGAAAACATGTTATTATAATATTTATACATCAGGTGTCATCAGATTCTCAGTAGTGATGGTACGGTATCAGTTCTTAAAGACTCGCTATAAGATCGTTATCATGTCACTAACACTGTGATTTCCTCGTATCAAAATTCGCCGTCGAGTCGTTTTCATTTCATTTCCTTACGAATTTGTTAAATCATTAACGGCTCGATGTGGGGTCGCTCCATTTGAAAAGTTAATAGTGTTATTACTGACTATAATGTATTTACACTTTAGAATCATTTGTAGAGTGTAAAAACCGAGACATGTATGCAGAGTGTGATCAGTGTGATCTGTGGGCAAAACCCTGAGCTCAGGCGTGACTCAGTGATGTCGAGGTCTCACGTGATGCTCATGACTCACTCAGACACACTGCTGTCTCACCTGGACATGTTTAGTCTACAATCCCCCCTTTGTTGTGAGGGGAAAGTACTAGGGAGTGATGGAGAGATAATAATATGGGACATTAATGATAAAATGGGAGCGAAGAAAGGAAGAAAGGAAGAGAGGAAGAGAGGAAGAGAGGAGCAGCGATGAAGGGAGAACTAAAGGTCAACAGATATTCAAATCTTTAGTATTAAGCAAAGTTTTAGTTATTTTGTACATTAAAATATCTGACACCTGAACTCTCTCTCTCTCTCTCATACACACACACACTGGCTGTGTGTGTGTGTGTGTAAGATTTTCCATTGTATTAAATGTATTAAGAAGGAAGAGAGCTGCAATAAAGGGAGAACTAAAAGTTAGAAGATATTTAAATACTTAAAAATAAGGGAAGTTTTAGTTATTTTGGTACTTTTAAGTATCTGTCACCTGATCTCACACACACACACACACACACACACACACACAGCCAGTGTGTTGACCTTGTGATTAGTCATGTTGAAGCATCACGTTTGTTAATCAATGTTGAAATTTCAGAATATGAATCAGTGTTTATTCTGCAGCAATGTTTCAGATTTCGGAAGATGAATCACCAGATCACACAGACTGCAGTGTTACTCAGTGTTTGAACAGGTGTTTACACTGCTGATGTGTGTGTGTGTGTGTGTGTGTGTGTGTTTGTGTGTCTTTAAATACTGTGATATTATATTATGACCACATCAATTATCTGCATTTTTAACTGAAAACTAATTAAAAAAAGAAGTTAATAACAGGATGAGATGAAATTCACAGCTTTTATTCTGTAGATAATTTTTTACATTACACACAGAATGTACACACACACACACACACACACACACATACACACACAAATGAACACAAAACTAGTTTTAATCTGAGAGAATTATCAGGTGTTTGGAGAAAAGAGCACCGCAGTGTTTAAACATGACCTTCAAAATACATTCAGAATAAAACACGGACCAAAAGCTCTTTTAAAAATTTAATAAAAGTGCTCAGAAATGAACCTTTGTATATTTATGTGTAACTAAACAATTTAAATAAATATTTTTGCAATAAAAAAAACTGAGCCTTTAAAATCTGGCAGTAAAAATTTCATGACAATTAAAACATCGTATCTGTTCCTCTCGTCTTGTCCAGCAAGAGCAATGCAACAAATATAGATAAATATAGCGCAGAAAACAGCTTATGATGGCGGACAAAAATCACAGCACTACAGCTTATTAAAACAGGATTAATGTCCTGCTGTGAAAATATAAATATTAAGAGAATGAGGTGATCACACCTGCTGCTGTTCAAGACCGAATTTAACATTTTATTCATTTAATGATAGAAAACATTAAGGTCATTACAGAACACTAACACTGATTCAGATCCAATAACACAGGAGAGAACACACAGCTGCAGTGGAGGGAGCTCACTCAGTCTTTCTTTTTTTCGTTTTTAAACGCCGTGGCAGCTTCTACAGCTATATTCATGGCAAGAGTCAGTTTTTTTATTCTATATTAAAACTAGATTAGATGTTTAAAAAAATAATTTTCTAAGAATTTTAAAACTAATTTGGATTTACTTGTTTAAAAACATTTTTAAAAGTGTTAATAAAATAATTTCCGCACAGGAGTAAAAGAATTACAATCAAATTTGGATTTTCCTATTCTGCATCTTGTATAAATGACTTTATCCCACCGATTATTAAAAGGAAATGTTTGTTTTGATCTGATTCAGTCAGCACGACACATCTGTGTCAACATCTGTGTGTCAGGAGTTTACCTAAAGCTCATTTCTTCCTGTTTTTTACATTTTGCTGCTTTTTTAGTTGCCATTTCATGGCAGATGTCAGTTTTGATTTTAAACATAAAACTCCTAAAGTATGAACAAAGGAACAGAACGTTCCAAAGCTCAGGCTTCTCGGAGAGTCACAGTTTAGCTTTTATAAAAGGAAACCAATAAATATTCACAATACTACAACAGGAAGACGTATAGATTCTAAAACGAAAAACAAAGTGAGTGGATCTGCAGGTTTATCCCAAAATTGCTGAGCACGAGGCAGGAGAACCCAGTTCCTCACCCCTGAACGGAATGTGACTTAATTATCTTCATATTTACGTTAAAAACATTAACGTTCAAATCGATCAGGGTCCAAAACACTCCAGTTTGAGAGACCGACTGGCGCTACTGATCAAGGTGTAGACGTCTTCTCATGGCTTTGGATTTTTGATGAAAAAATCTCCTCTGGTTATTTTCTTGACATCACCAGCCCGTGTTGATGTGAGCTGAGTTCATTGAAAAAACAACACATCTATCGTTCTAATCTAACGTCTCTTGTAAGATCTTTTAACAGAGGTTCTATAGAATTCTTAGCTTCATCTCTTGAAGAATTATCCGTTCGAGTCTGATGGTTGGACGCTGCTCCTGACTCTACGCAGGTCTCTGGAGGATTTCGGGAGTTTCTCTTCATATAACGTTGATAGAGAATAATTACTGAAATGATCGCGGCTAGTAACGCAACTCCGACAATGGAAACGCCAATAATTACTGCTCGCTGTTCTCTCTGGTCAAATCCTCCAGTTTCTGTAAAACAAACAAAGAAAATAATCAGACACAATTTCACCAGCCACATTTTAACATCTTTATTCTATTTGAGATCTGAACTCTTAGAGCTAAAGTTAGAGCTCATGTCTTCTTTTGTGATATGTAAGAACAGTAATGTGGTCAATTGCAGTGGTGTAGAAGTTAATAACACTCTTACGGACGTGTGGTCTGGATGAACCCACCTGAGAAGAAGTCGATGTTCCTCCTCATCTCCTGGCCCAGATCTGGGTTCTTTATGATGAAGGTGATGGAGGAGTTGATGGTGCCGCTCAGGTTCAGCTTACTGTTCACGCTGTACAGATGTGTGTGTTGGTCCTGCATCAGCTGCGTGTGTGTGTTGTTGGTGACATCGTTCTCGTTTCCCATCAGCCACTGCAGCGATGGGGAGGGGTACCCGCCCTCTGAGGTCACCAGCACCTCCAGGTGGCCGTCGTTCAGCACAGAGATGTGCAGACGAGGCTCGGGGTAGAACGCTAAAGGAGGGGTAGAGAAGAGTGCTGAGTGTGCAGTTACCATGGTAACCAGTAACACTTCACTGCTAGTTAACCTTCTTTAGACCACTTTATCATACGGTTTGCATGTTTACCTGCTACTTTGAGGCTGAAACTCTTCCTCTGGCTGCCCAGCGTCGTGCTGATGGAGCAGGTGTACTCCCCCGCGTCCTCCAGAGTGGTACGGTCCAGCCTGAGCGATGCGTTCCCGTTCTTCATCTCCTGGTGGAACAGGCTGGTGCGCCTGGCGTATCTCGGGCTCTGGTACTCCGGCTGGTCTCTGCCATGAAAGAAACTGTGAACCACCTCTAGGTTTCGCTGCCATGTGATCACACTGCTGTCTGCTTCCCATGTGCCGCTCACTGGAAAGGTGCAGGACAGAAGCACAGACTCGCCGTACACACCCATCTGTACACGAGTGGGTACCGAGATCTCAAACTCACCTACAGACACACACAGATGGTGAGACGGTAAAGACCTTCATGTTCAGGATGAAGTGAGAGGACTGAACTTGTGATCGCTTCCTTATCAGATCTGCTAAATGATGTGAAAGTCACATGTTCCAGGACAAGGCCATGAAACATGACATCATCACCAGACTGTGTAGGAGAAGGGTTTATACAAGGTTAAACTAAATGTCCAAATAAAACCCACACAAACGTTAAAGAGAAGCTGCCTTGGCCATTTGGACGTTTCCTCATTTTATGTCAAATGTCACATTTTTACTGTGGTTTTTGTTCTTGACTCACTTAATCAGGAGCAAAAGACATCGTGATGTGCTGCTGAAAATAATCAACACTGAGTGGTGTGATGAATCAGAGTTACTGATACCATCCTGCGGTTGATTGTTTTGCAAAACCAGCTCGTCCCGGAGTGTTTTCTTCCGCTTATACAATAACAATTTAACAGCAGTTCTACTTTTACACCTTTTACTTGTTACACTTGTTAATGTTCCCACACTCTCCAGGAAGCTGCTACAAAACAACAGATGCGCTTTAATTACAAACTTCCTTATAATTCATCACTCACATGTTTAAACGTGACTTAACACATCAGTGTGTATAAATAATGCATTTATCTAAAACAATGACATATTTCCTTGATGGCTAAATAAAGCCTTTCACGTATTTGCTCTGAAAACACCTGTGACAGATGGGATGGAGAACCTGTAGGACCTGTAGGAACCCAAAGAGAAGACTGCTTTTATTCTTAGTGTGGTCTTTTATACTGGGGATAACTGGTTTATATCATAAATTGTCTCATACAAAACTAATTTAACAAACATAAATCTGTGTGCATGCGGTGTTCAGATGTCTAGCTTGCTTTTTTCTCTTGAGTATATGAAACCTCTGGGATGTTCTCAGTATATGGCGAGCTTTGTTTTGAAACGGTTTATAATTCCCTCCACCTTGTCTAAGCTTCCAGCTAAAGAGGAAAATAGCATAGCTTCACTGTGGGTCTGGTGTTCTGTTGGTAATGTCACTGTTGCCCCATATTTTCTCCATTTGATGATGCCCCAAGTCCTCACTGTGTTCCATGGAATATCTAATGCCATGACATTTCTACTGTAGCCTTCTCCTGACTGATACATCATAATAAAAAGTTCTCTCTGCTGCTTTGGAAGCTGGATGACTTTTGCTATAAGATGTGACTAAGAAAACCAGAGACATTTAAACGCCTGACTCCTATTCGACATGAGTTTTATTTTTTTTCCATCTGCAGTATGATAGCCAGATTATTATTTAGCATTAGCGTCTCATATCACAACCAGACAATTAGCGGGTGACTGGGAAAAGGAAAATCCCCAACTGCTCCTCCTCTATAACTCAACTGTCACACGCTTTATCACATCTGTTCATGTAGTGGAAGCTTTCTGTCTGGGAAAAACCCACTCTAAATTGGAAAACATCTTCAGCTGTCACTATCATGTGCTGTTTCTCTCTCTACAATCCCGACCATCTGTATCTTAAACCCACCCCGTCTGAGCCGCTCTACGTCTCACTGCTAACTGACTCGTTCTTACTGGTTTCTCAGTTACGTCACCCGGACACCATTCCTACCCTCACACACCCCTCAGGTCTTCACCGCGCCACTTCTTATTCCTGCTTATGTGGAAAGCATTCTAGATTCACCTGGGCACCCTGCAGTCATTGAGTCGACTATATCAGAGTATTCTAGTGGAAATCGTGAGGCCGTCTGTCCGACACCTAAAGCTTGGGCGAAATTGGGTCCCGCAACAGGACAATGATCTGAAGCGCAGCAATAAATCTACATCAGAACAGCTGAAAAATAAAAGAATTAAAGTTTTGGAATAGACTTCTCGAAGTCCAGACCTCAACCCGACTAAAATGCTGTAGCAGGACCTTAAGCCTTAATGAACTGAAGCAATGTTGTAAAGAAGAACGGACCAAAACGATGTGAGGGACTAAATAAAGTCATACAGGAAACCATTCCTATGAGTTATTGCTGCTAAGGGTGGAGCTACAAGCTATTAAATCATGGGTGTACTTAGTATTGCTGTTTTTCTTTATTGTTATTTTGGGCTTCATTATTGCTAAATAGATAAGGGAATGGTAAAAGGTTCATGTTGTTCATCTGAGGTTTTATTTGCCAAATACTGAGACCTGCTAGGATCAAAAGATTTTTACGTTTTTACACAAAAACAGACTGAATGAAAAGAGGGGGTACTAACTTTTACACATGGCTGTATACTGTAACTAAATACCAGGTCATCATTTGGATTTGAAACAGACAACATGTTTTAAACAGACATAAATATGAAGGAGTTTGTTTTTGTCTTTTACACATGGGCAGGGGTCGTTCAATGGTTAAGGCCTAGAAGGTTTCAGGTTCAAACCCCACCACCACCAAGTTGCCACTGTTGGGCCCTTAAACAAGGCCCTTAACCCTCAACTGCTCAGATGTATAATGAGATAAAAAATAAATGCAAGTTGCTCTGGATAAGGGCGTCTGCCAAATGCTGAAATGTAAATGTCTTTGTGAATTTTAAAAAAATAATTTGTCCATCAGAGAATCAGGATGGGAAGCCTGTAGGAACAGCGAACAGTCGTGTAGAACAGAACGGTTAATCTTCCATGTGGGTGGCCGTAGGTGGGGGAAAACAAACACAGATGCTCTGCTGTGTCACTATATTTTGGGAAATAAAGCCAGTGAGGTCCGTTAGAAATAAAGCGGGTAGTACAAACAACAATAAGAAGTACACAAGCAGGATTTTAAAGGCTCTTTTAAAGGTCTCATGCACACCACATGATGGGAACAGTGCTGATCTGGGATGATGTAGCTGAGGTTGAGTCAGACTCACTTCTGCATTAGATAATTCCTAGTTAAATAGAGATCCTGAAGGAAGTAACAGTGTTACATCCCTAATTTACAGAACTTATGTTTTTAGCTGATCCCTACACCATGTTTCTATTAATATTATATATATATAGGCCTATATAAATAAAAAAAAACAACAACTAATTAAAAAAAACACCAAAAAACTTTGGTCATCTTGGCTGGTGTAAGATGAGAGAGGAGAGGAGGGGTGACTTTTACATGAACACACACACACACACACACACACACACACATTAACTGAATCACTGCTCTGACAGAGTCTCTGTCTGCAAATCCTAAACAGTGAACCTCTCGAATGTCACTTGCTTTTGGCTCCATTTGAGGATTTCACAGAAATGTGATGTTGCGTTGTCGTTATACAGATTCATCTCCCGCACTGCGGCAGACTTTTTAACTTTTTTTTTCTTCCCGGAGGCCGTTGTTGCAGTACAGTACTAAAGAACAGTCACTACACCTGAGCACAAAATTAAAAAATGCTTTACGCGCACACACACATGGTCACAGTGTTATAGTAAACAATACACACAAGCACAGATGTTGACTATACGAGTGTTGCACTGATACTTAGCATGAGAGACAAATACCCACAATCCCACAGCGTGAGAGAGAGAGAACCATCGGCTCAGTTGTGATCACGTGAAGCTCGGCAGAGAAAGCGCAAGCGTACTACATGTATATCAAGACCTCGCTTGTTTATCAAGTTAAACTTCATTTTAAAATATTGCTTGTCTTGCAAAACACTCGCAGACCGAGTTACTCGCACTCCAAGGTTTCAATGGATCTAATTTTACTATAATAAAACATAAGATAATTTTAAGAAGTGGGAGTCATTTCCATCTGCAACAGCCAGTCATCAGGAAGCACTGAGAGAGCCACACTGTGTTCCACTTCCGTCAGACAGGAACAGGAGACTGAGGCCGTAATGTGAACACTGACTGAGCTCTTGACCTGAACCTCAGGATTTTATGCGCTGGGCTGCTGTCACGTGATCAGATGAGTAGGTAACTGCATGAATGTCCATCCTTATAAAGTGGACAGTAAGTGTGTATTAT
>JAOVVB010202171.1:0-10864 GCA_028570985.1 Heterobranchus longifilis
GTGTGTGTGTGTGTGTGTGTGTGTGCGTGCGTGCGTGCGTGCGTGCGTGCGTGTGTGTGTGTGGCTGCGTTCACACCAGTTTCTTGTTTTGTTTTTTATTTAGCACAACAGAAATATACAAGACAGGAAAACAATGCAGACATAAATGAAATTCAATATTCAATGGTGGAAATGTTACTACAACACAATTACAATGACTATCAACAGACGAAAGATCATAAATAAAAACAAAAACCAACAACAAAAAAAGAGTTTAGAAACAAACAGTAAACAGACACAAAAGAGCAAATATTTCGATATAGATGTACACAATATTTCAGATTTTCTATTCAAATTAATCAGACATTTCAGCGACAGAAAATAGTTGACAAAGTTACAAATAAACACCTGAAAGAGGTCTTACAACTTTTGATATTTACCCCAAATAATAATGAGATGAGTAGTTCTGTTGATTTCAGTCTGCGGTGAAAAGTTGAGACAGATTCAACTTCTGGAGAAACACAACTGGACGTCACGCTGTGGTGAGCAATCATGTAACATGTAAAAAACTAAAGCACTAGTACCAGGGGCTGCCTGTAACTTTCAGATCCTCCTCTGCTACTCCAGAACCACCTGCTGGATCAGTGGAGGCTCCAGCAGCAGCAGAAATAAAATGATAGAATCACAAACTGTAGATATCAGGGAAACTTTTCTGATACACGCATGAAACTCTCTTTTTCTCATGTTGATCAGAACATTCTTCTGGTCTTACCCCCAAAACTTCTAAGCATGAGTTCATCTCAGAAGTCATGACGTGGACCAGGAGTCATAGTGTGTCAGGAATATTCTGGATCCAGTCCTATGAGACTGGTTTTGTGTAAATGTGTCCTGAACTGATGAAAGCTCTCAGGTCACTGAGGGAGTGCATCAGATAAACCAGTTCTGTAAAACCGCTCAGAGGTGTGTGTCATGAAGCGTATATAGACAGAGCTCAGTGTTTCACTGTGAGACAATGGAAGAGCAGCGAGGACAGGAGCAGCAGGGGGGACAGTCGGGGAGCAGGAGACGAGGAGGAGGAGGACGGGTAGGGAGACAACACCCCGTTTACTGTTCTGCCTACAGGCAGTTTCCAAAGTTTACATTTCCGATGGAGTTGTTTTTGTCCTGTGTGTCAAACGGTCTCTTTCTTTTCTGACATGTCAACAAATGACTGCAAACAGTGAATCTGCCACATACATGTGTAACTTTGTACTGCTGAAGTTCATATATGGCGTACAGAAAAGGTGCAGCCTTGTGTCATTGTCATCAAAACCTTATATGATAGAATAGTGAGAGAGTGGATTACTGCAGAGACAGGCCTGATGACCACAGACATGCACAATGACTGAAAACTATCACAAATCTGCACATTACGACTACAAACAACCCAAAATTAAACCACCACGAACACACGCAAAACTACTAAAAACAGATGCAAAACAACCGCAAAATGACCACATAAAAACATAAAACATCTAAACAGATTCAAAATGACGACAAATGTTCATTGACATAAATGTGTATTTTGATGGATAAACTCTGCTGAGTAAGTTACGGGCTCCTGCAGCGATCCACTGTGCGCCGCTGTCCGTACCAGCTGTTTGCAGAACGCTGTCATGTCTGCAGGTTTTTGAGGAGCGTGCGGGGAACTTCGAGGCCCACGCAGGTCGTTTGGGGGCGACGGCAGAGAAGGCTGCGGCCGTGGGAACAGCCAATAAGAGCACAGTGGAGGGAATCCACGCTGCTGTGAAACACGCCAGGGAGCTCACGCCACAGGTGGTGTTTGTGTTGGTGTCTGTGATTAAAGCACGCAGCCGTCTGTTGCTACACGTCTGTGTATGATGAACACGTGTGTGTTTTTGTCCAGGTGACCTCTGCTGCTCGGATCTTGTTGAAGAATCCTGGAAACAAAGCGGCGTACGAACACTTCGACACCATGAAGAACCAGTGGATCGACAATGTGGAGAAACTCACCGGTGAGGATTTCATGAACATTTATTGTTACAGTTTTACATTTCAAAGTACCGGTAGTTGCAGTGTCACAGCCGGCTGCAAGAAAAGCATCCCGCACTACATGTGTGTTGTGTGTGTGTGCGTGTGCAGCTGTCCGGTGTCGACCTGCCTACAATGGATGCAAAATTAATTTCAGAGTAAACTGACAATAAAGTCATATCATATTAAATGTATAATATGTAACTTTTGTCTAAACTGCAGTTCCTCAAATGTCCACTTGAGGCTGGCTTCAAAATAGACCCATAGACCCCCATGTTAAAATGCTCAACTTTACAGCAGAAATAAACATGTTTACAGCCTGGTTACAAAAAGGTTTTAGTCTCTATAGCTAATTTCATTAAGATCAGAGGAATCAAATGTTATTTTCGGATTGTTCCGTTCTAAAGCACAAATAAACGCAGCCACGCCTCCTCACAGCCCTGCAGGAAGGACAGCAGACAACAACCCCTTCTCAGATACCACACAGACGCTAAACCTGATGGATGCCCTGTGCATCGGTATCAGATGGCGAGGAGTCGTGACAAAGAGGCGGTATTTCACCATCTGGTAGTCCGTGCCGTGCCTGGTCAACAGCCTCCGAGTTATCAGCGTACACGCTGAGAAATGGATGGTGTAATAATGCAGGCCTGCTCTGTTTTTCACTGAGTGACTGTAAACATCTACAAAGAATATGTTTATTTTACTGAAGGAGTTCCCTCCAGACATGTCCAAAGTCTAGCCCAAATCTAATGTGGCCCCCAGGTATTTTCACATTATCTAATGTGGCCCCCATTCAAAGAAATGTGGACACTCCTGGTTTAAGCAAATACAAACAGGTCAGGGAGTTTTTTCACTATTGAATCCAGACTTTCCGCGGACACAGCGCTGTGGAGGTCTGGCTCCAAGAGAATTAGAACGGGCTGCATGCCCTGTTATTGGCTGGGGGTTAAACCCCCACCTGGGACCTAAAGGCTCTGTGCTGACGCCCATAAACGTCCCGACCTCAGCAAAATAAGAAGAAAAGAGAAAATCCACGCAGAGTCTCTGCAGACACAGACACCGCCACACTCACAGACTGAGAGGGCTGACTTTTATACTCCATACACTTCTGTCAGAAAATCCTCCATATTATACCTTTATACATGTGTGTGTGTGTGTGTGTGCGCGTGTGTGTGTGTGTGTGCGCGTGCGCGCATGTGTGTGTGTGTGTGTGTGCGTGCGCGTGTGTGTGTGTGTGCGCGTGTGCGCGTGCGTGTGTGTGTGAGTGGGGGGGGAGGTTAACAAAGGAGGCAGAGAGGGGATGGAGAGACATAGAGTAGTCATGTCCCCGGGGAGCAGCATTAACAGACAGATGAGAGGAACAAAGAAGAACATGGCAGCTCTCTGCTCAGGTGAGGTCATGATGAGGACAACAAAGACATCCTCTGTGACACCGCTGTCCATAAAACTCACTGTAATCTAACCTTTGCCCTATATGTACACCAAAGCTTAGAGCAGCCTACCTAAAAAATTAAAGGGTGGCTACGTGAAATCTGGGCTTTCATACAGTTTGATTTCACCCTCAAGCTTTTTTTTCCCCCTGATTTATTATTTTTTGATCCATTATTTTATTCTGATCAGGTATTTTTATTTCATATTCTACTATTGCCTTAGGTATGGAAACCGAGAATGGCCATGCTTGCAATTATTTGTTTAATGCCATTATCTTGAGATCACAAGTTAATTACTATTTAGATAAAAAAACATTTAATATAAAATTAGGGCTGCACAATAAATCGTTTTTTTATCATCATCGCAATATCATCTTGCGCAATAAACACATCACGAAAGACTGAGACATATCACAAAATACATTTTCTGACTTAGTTGAAAGAGAGTATCGGTAAAAAAGTTATCGCAAGTCATATTGTTATCGCAATGTTCAACAATGTTATCGCATATTTTCCTCTTATTGTGCAGCCCTGTACATAATGTTTATCAGAGATCAGAAGTTCAAATGGGCTGATTGCAAGCACAGCAGTTCTCATCTTCTGTACTTAGGAGCTTATTAATCACATTTGGAGAAATGTTGCATTAAATATGTATTTTAGATTTTGGGGTGAACTGTACCTTTAAAGGCTATGGTTTCTTTCTTAGCCAGATGGTTTAAGATCATTTTTTCTTGGAAGTACATCTAGGTTCAGTCACAGTGAGCGGTTAAGTCCATCTGACACATTGATTATTTTTATGTGGGAGATTTACAATCAAAGCTTAAGTGCATATATCAAAAACGATATATACTTTATTGAAGACATTTGTAGCCACTCTCTTTGCTGGCAGTAGATGTGTCATAGTCGAAGTAATCAATACGGTGCAATTTAAAATCCAAACCCTGACAATAAGTTTCAGCTGTCGGCAAAGTATCCCGCTGCTCTGCAGAGGAGAGCGCAGGTAGCTGCGGTAAAACAAGGTGAGCAGGAACAACAACACACACTGTTCAAACATCCAGAGTTTGGAAATGATGACTGGATTCAGTGAGGAAAGTCAGTCTGTGGTATTCCTGCAGAGCGACAAGCAAACATTTCCTTTTCCACTAACCTCACAATAACAACACCTGCAACCATGGTAACTGGTAACACAACAAAGATGGCAACAGTTGTAGCCATACATAAAAATGAAAAATGCATGACACAAATGAAACTAAAATTTGACTGATGAAAAGTAGACGACAATGTCTTTAGTTTTTGTTGACTAAAATTACACTCAAACTAAAAAAATGGCTAAACATACACTTTTTTCCACTAAAATTACCATATATGCAGGTTATTTAAATGTGGGAAAAACCTGCTAAAAATATGCGATGGACTCCATTCCAATTGCAAGTAGATGGTGGGCTATGCCTTTCTGTTTTTTTGTTTTTTTCTAGTGTCACATTCAACGTCACAATCGTGGCAGAAAACAGGGTTAGTAAACAGCAGAAAGCAGCATGAGTTCTTTTTTATATATTACTTATTCAGTCTCTTTCAAACATTTCAACATTGGGGAGAACACATATGAAGTGGGGGGTTTTTTGGGGTCCTCCCTCAGGAAATTTTGAACGTCAAACACTTCATTTCCTGCATTCTGGTGAATTTTTATGCATCAATTTATGGTGGAAATGTTTTTATTTTCACCGATGAATGAAAAACGCCTTTACACTCTGCTCATAAAAATGAGCGTAAGCAAATAACAAAACCAAAAAAATAAAAAATAAATAAAAACATAGACCTAGTTCAAATAACTTCTAGAGTGTTTTCTTCATGTTTCTACATTTAGAAATATTTTGGATCAATTTGGATGTTTTGTTTGTTTATTTAGTAAATATGGATGAAAAACATGTATATAACAGACTCAATTTCAATACTTTAATCAATTATTTTGGTTTATTAACTTCCATAACCTTTCAGCTGAGGTTGTAGAGATTTTAGGGATATGAAGCATTTGAAGATACTCCAAGAAATGGCATCACAATAAGCAAAAATACCAATGCAGGCACCATTCTTCACAATAAACGCTGCTACATTTATGCACATGTTCTAAATATTGAGGGGGATGAGTCCCCTGCATCCCCCCTGAAATCTACGCCTATGCTGTGCAGACTAATTTGGAATGATGATCGAGCGTTTTTGTGGCCGAGATGACAGATGTTACCAACAGAGGCGACGGGCATCATAGCATCACGTTGGAAAACGGGCGAAAATTATCGTGTCCACCCGGGTGTCATGTTTCCATCAATGCCGATCGGAGCTGGAGCTGATAAATACCCGTGACTACTGCAGAGTCATTTTGTCCCGGGAATGTATGCCGATTGTAACCTTTCCCACTAAAGACAAAAGCCAGATGTTAGTGTTTTTTTGGCCACTGGATAAGGGGCATAATACAGGTTTTCATCAGAAAAGTAAGACTAAATCAAAATCAGCTGCCAAAATGAACGCTGGTGATGGGCTGAACGTGTGTGTGCAAGTTCTGTGTGCACTTACATGAAGACGAGTGGCTGAGCTCACAGAGAGGCTGTTTTCAGTGTAATCATAGAGCTGGGGTTACAGTGTGTATCTGCTGTTTCTGTTTAAATCTCATTACACCCTTTTGTACTCTTAGCATTTCAGTGCTTGTAAAAAAAGCTATGACATCTATCTTGTACGAGTCAATATGGATATTTCTAAAAAATAAATAAATAAATAAAAAGTACAATAGACAACAGCCTTGCAAATTGCATTGCTTAGAAACATGAGTGCACACGTGTGCCCCCTGCATAACAATGCCTCTCTGTGCTCAGCTACAGTCATATTTGTATTGCACTCTGTCAGATTTTATCAGTGATCTATGATGCATCCTCTCTAGCATTTTAAAAAGTCTCACAGCCTGTTTTCCTCCCTGTCTGTCCACAGTCACGGACCAATAGTGCCAAAAATGAGCTCTGATCCATCCTGATGTAAATATGCTCTGGCTTTTTTTTTTTTTTTTACGTTTCCATTTTTGTCTAATTTCACAACAAAGTTAATCTGCCGCAGGCAGATAAAGTTGTATCGCCATGGATCAAGCACTGACAGAGAGGATGTGGCCCATGCCTATCAAGGTGTGTGTGTGTATTTCTTTTTTTTTTTTTTTTGGGAGGGGGGTCTTGCTGCCTGCCTGTCAGCCCCTGATAAATGATTCCATGTGAAATATCTCCATTAAATCTGCCTTTATCAGGGATAGAAGCGCGCTCCGCCTCGCCATTAGCATTGCAATTTATGGGACAGCGTTCAGGCTCAACAAATCAATTCCCAAGTGTACCTGGACAATTCAGGCCAGATTAGTTGAAATTAGGCGGGGCAGGGTTTTAATAATGCGACAGATGATTACTGCAGCATTGAGATATCTTTGCTTTTTCGCACACTTTGCAGCTCCTTTGTAGCTTGTAAACCAATGTCCCACTGTGGCGTTTTCTTTTCTTCTATTGTTTGTGGTGTTTCAGAGCACAATGCATTTAAAGCTGCCACTGATGCTTCTATGTCAGCAGTGCAGATAGAGAATATTACCCAAATGCTTTCAATTAGAACTGCAGGATAACAATGTTGAAATGGACTCAGCAATTTGTTGCAAAAAGCACCATAATCTTTGTTTTTCAGCTTTAAGGTATAATACATTTTCTGCATTGACCTATGTTATATATATTTTGTTTAGTTGTGCACTTGCATTATCCCAAATGTTTCCATTTTCAACCACAGATAAATCTGTACTTGTATTCAATCCATCCATTACATTTGGTCACATTTGTGCATGTGTTGTGGTTGTCTGTCAGAAGCCATCAGAAATTGAGTTTTTATCCAGTTTAAGCCACATTTTTATGATACACTTTATAGATTTAGGTCGTTTTTAACTATATATTTTAGCCGGATGAAGGACTGCATCTGAAATTATCAGAAAAACAAGCAAGCAAATGTTAGTGGCAGCTCAAATAGTGCCAAACACCATCAGAGAAACACTGATTTGTAACATATTCAGTCTTTTTACCGGTTTAAATCACCAGGTCAGTTTGTTTGGAGGAGACCTCTGTGGATAATTCTGCTTCTGGTAAAATCCTCCTGAATTTCTAGTTATTAAGTTATCAGAGAGCACTGAGCAAACCCTAGCGGCAGCTTGCGGCTTGCAGCCCCACCACAGCATCGGAGGAATGACGACAACGACAAATAAACGACACGAAAATGCAAAATACTTGTCGATCAAAACTAATCATACTGCTGTAGCAGCGATGCAAATTTGCGACTAAAGCCGCACCTGTCTGTCTGTCTGAGGTAAGTTGTTGTATAGCCTAAAGTTAAGCTACTATACACTATTATGAGTTTCCTTTTAGCGAAATGCTCAGAGTGAATTCAAGTTCCCTCTAGTAAACAGTTACATGAGATATATGTCGAGGGCTTTTATTGTGAAAGGTAAGAACCGAAAGAGAGGATCTGGTATGTGCTGCCTTTGTCAAGTTTGAAAGGAGTAATAAAGTTTGCTGTCCTGGTTCGGATGATAGACTATAAATAAATACTACAGAGCCTCTGTGTTGTTGTTGTTTTATAAACAGTGTGATTGGTCGATGCCTTTATTCACGGTGCAAAAGCTCAGAAAAATTCACTAATTCTGGAAAACAGACAGTGTAGCTTTCTGTGTGAAAGTAGTCATGACAAAAACAATAGTTTAAAAAAAATATACTGATGTGTAAATTAATCGCATGACAAATACGCCACCGTTTTTTTTTTTTTTTTATCTGTTTTGATCACCTGCAATTGTTTTGGAGAGGAGGAGACCTCTGCGGATAATTCGGCTCCCGTTAAAAACCTCCTGAACGATGAACTCTGAAGGAATCCTAATGTAAACGGGAGAAACTGACTGCAATGACGGCATTGCTCCGCCTTCTGTTCTTGTTTTGATTGAAAGACCCCTAGCGGCAGGAAATTACATATTGTGCGTTTAATGAAAACATATCAGAAAAGTTTGTTTTGGTGAAAAGCTGTTTGTCCCTGCCAGCTCCCATTCACAATAGATGTTGTCAGAAAGAAGAAAACAAAACAAAGTATATGCCACCTCCGCAACCAGCATGCTTAGAAAACAATCCCAAGCTTCTGTTGATTTTTGAATTAATTTGTGTCAAGAACAACCCACAGGAGACCTTATCTATGACTGCGAAGCCTTTGATTCTCTCGTGCACACACATACATGTTTCGTCTCAGATGAATGTGGGTTCTTCTTTTAGTTTTTTTTCTGCTCTCGATTGGCCTTGTCTTATCTCGTCTGCAATAACTTTCTCTGCTTCTGCATCTCCCTGTTCCCTCTCTGGCATTAAGCTGAGGGTGAGTGACATTTGTGATAATCAGACATTAATGCAGTTCTGCTAAAGCAGCCAGAGATATTAGGATGAAACTTGTGCAGAAAATCCCCCTAGATCCTTGCAGAGGTGGCGTTAAAACTTTCTCATTGTCCATCATTTTGACGTCCAGGGTCGTAAATAATTCTGTCATAATGTATTATCAGGATTCCTACACATTTTCCATTTCAAAATTCCAGACTTTTCCAGACTCAAATTTCCACGGTAGATTTTTCGGTCCATATTTGACATCTGAGTACAAATAGCTATGTTTATTATCTGGCCCGTTTTTGGACGCTTGATGGACGACGTGTATCCTGACACAGCAGTTATCAATTTATCTTCCAAGACTAATGGCCAACAAAGAAAGTATACAGGCTGTTTGCACCTGATTGGACTTTCACTCGTGGGCTGTCTGCTCCCGGATTTAAAACCGGACCAACATGGTGGCTCGTTTTGGAAACTTTCTCTAATATTACAAAAATAGTTCACTGAGATGTGTTTCTCTAAACATTTGAGGCGACAAATAAGTTATGCAGTTGCTGAATCTGTCTCCAAATTAACAGTTAGTTTAAACGTTTTTCGGGGATTTCCAGAGGCGGCGAGTCGTGCCGGATGCCCCTGATTTGCATAGTAGCCTAGACCTCAACTTTAGACAAAGGAGGAGCATCTAATGCAACGTGGCGTCCCGTCTCTCGAAACGTGCTGTGGCACTACCAGAATACATTACACAGCTGTGTACATAGACAATGAATGGGAAGCGTGGAACACGTACCATCACACCGCGGTAAACATTTTGGCTCCAAACGCCATAAAAAATCTGCTAGTATTTAATTTATTTTTTAGAAATTATGAATTTTATATTTTAGAAAACAGAATAGGGGCAATAATCTGGACACACAAGTATTTTTTTCCATTCTCTCTTTCTTTTTTTCTCCATAGTTATCCAGACCTGGAAATTACTAAAATCAAATTCCTAAACTCCTATACTCCCGACTTTTCCATCCTGTGTAGGAACCCTGTATTATCCATCATGTTAAGCTTCATTTTTAATGATAATAAGACATATGTAATAGCATGTATATGAGTTTATAAGGACATGGAGAGAAGAGATGAACAGAGACAGTGACTGTGGTCACTTTTGATCAACACCACATGGGGAAACATTTTTTTACCCCCCCGCAGAGGCCACTAAACACTGCAGCCATTGTGCCATCACAATTATTGGTCTTTTTAAAGAAACATTGGACACTCAGTTGCATTGACATTTTGCAATGGTATATAGTGATATAGCCTATCAATGTGATGATTAAATCCAGCTAGACGAGGCCATACATGTGAGATCAAAGACAAGACTAGACAATAGCTAATTAACATACACACAAAGGTCCCATACTATGCTCATTTCCAGGTTCATACTTGTAGTATTTTAGGTTGTTTTCACCCTCTGTCTGAAACGCTCTGTTTTAGCGCCTGTCTCTTTAAGACCCCCCCTCCCGAAAAAGCCCACTCTGCTCTGATTGGTCAGTGTTTCCGGGTCTCCCTCATCTGCGCTCTCAGTATCTCTGCACCGTCATTGCAGCCGGGGAATGAAACAGCATTGTTGTGGCACTTTCTACATATATATACAGTATAGTTGTGACATCACAACCGTATGGAAGTCCTGACGGCTCGTTTAAAGGCACAGTTTCTGAATACAGGCCGTGTGCATTTCTACGTGGATTGAACGTTTTGATACTTTAACAGCACTTTGACCTGCTTTGTAATCCAAAAAAAGACATGGACATCTCACTTTCTACAATATGAGACCTTTAAAGTTACGGCAGATTGCCCTCAGCGCCAGTCTGTCAAAATGACGGACGGCTTTCCGATTTTTCCGTCATTGTTAAACAAATTCAGTCAAGGGCGGAAAATAATCGACTAACGCGACCTCTGAATCCTCGTGGCTTTTAGAAAACCAGAGAAATGAAGCAAAATGAACTAATAAATGAGACCACTCGT
>JAOVVB010202182.1:0-10864 GCA_028570985.1 Heterobranchus longifilis
TACCATTGTTTTGTTTTGTTTTGTTTTGTTTTGTTTTGTTTTGGCTGGTGAGAGAAGCAAATCTAGCAGCCACTTGCATATTTTACCAGCATCTGATATTTTTCACCAAATACCTCGATATCGATATTGCGAAGATATCTATGGGTGCATTCACAAAATATTTACAAAATGAGATTTTTGATTAATAATCATCAGTAACGTGGATATAATAAGTGGGTAAAGGCAAACCATAGAAGAGCCTGGTGAGTTCAGAAAGTTACATGACTTTACTGTAATGCAGCCTTTAAAACCAGGAAGAGAGACAACACTGATGCTACGATATCACAATATCCAAAATCTAAGGCGACATCTAGTCTCATATCACAATATGGATATAATATTGATATATTGCCCAGCCCTACTTCAAACTACAGGCACAATACATTATCCTTTTTTTAAACTACTATCAGTGTATTCTTAATGTATTTGATTATAAACTCATTTCTGGATTCAAGTCAGAAAAACAATGTGTCAACATATGTATGTAGCCTATAGAGCCATGAAATACTAAATGTACACTTGCCCGGCATTATTCCAACATACCAGATTCATACATGGAGGGAGAGGCAGAACGTGGGGAGAAAATG
This sequence comes from Heterobranchus longifilis, assembly GCA_028570985.1. Classification (NCBI taxonomy): domain Eukaryota; kingdom Metazoa; phylum Chordata; class Actinopteri; order Siluriformes; family Clariidae; genus Heterobranchus; species Heterobranchus longifilis. Next base: position 627 of record JAOVVB010202182.1, read on the forward strand.
TAGAAACATGTGTGATATTAATCAAACGTTGTCATGCATGTGATGCATATTACTGCCCCCTCTTAGTTGATTAGTTGTCGTTTTGGTCATGATAGATTACTGTAACAATTCAACTTTTCCAAAAACGTTCAAAGATTTTTACTAATTCCATGACTTTTCCAGGCTTGGAAAATGAGATTTTGAAATTCCATAACTCTTCCAGGTTTTCCATGACCGTGCAGCTACAGTGTAGAAGAGAATGAATTCTCCACCAAAATAAGACGACATCAACAGTTGTGTTTTGTAAAAGCCAGAGTGCCACTGCTTACCGATCCTCCCTCCAAAAATCAGGACTGATCTTAATTGCCTCGATCATTTCACTAAATGGTTAATGACCGTGATTTAATGCACACAGAGCTGTGTGAGTGTGTGCACCCTCTAACAGCTGTGTGTGTGTGTGTGTGTGTGCGTGTGTGTGTGTGTCATGGTGCTGAGGTCTTTGCTTTGATTTCTGGGCTCCGGCATGTGCGAGGACTTAGCGGGCCGAGCTCCCGCACATCTGTTCAATATTAGGGGCAATAACAGCTGGGCGGACCTCAAACATGGTCACCCACTTCACCTCGCCGTGTCTCTGAGGATAACCCCAGCTGCCTCACACTCCAGATGACAAGTGCCCGTTCACCGGCCCGCTGAGTTTTTCGGGGCCTGCCGATGAGCCAAACAATCCAGCAGAAAAGCCTCTCCTCTTTCTGTCTCTTTCTCACTTTCTCCTGCGGAGCATGGGAACAAAGTGGGTGGTATAAAGTGATTTCACCGCGATAATATCCCACCGTGTTTGATTTCCCATAATGTGTCAGCTTGTTGTTGAAATAAATTTTGGCTCCACGGTGGTTGTCCGTCAACCGCTCTCCCGTGGCTTTTCTACTTTGAAAGATCGAGAAAAAGAGAGAAAGGGTTCGGCCATGCAGGCAGATGCTGAGGTCACGCTTTTAGAAATTTCCAATAAATATTTCTTCTAACTCCAGTAGCGCTTGTTTCACAAATTCAACACATTGAAGAACACATTCTTCCTCTTACAAATGAAAAAGTTGAACTGATTAGCAATAAAAGGCCACAGTTCAACACACTCACTTGGTAAAGGTGTGACCATTAGCTGACGTTAGCACACGTTAGACACTGTAGATCTATTTAACCCACTTTATGACTCTTCCTCACTTGTGCTACTGTTACACCTTGACTGGATTGTTGGTAAATTTTGGACAATTATTACCTTCACCACCTTATTCAATATACTCATTTTGTCACTACAGCGTAAGTAAGAAGAACATAGACATGTAAAAATACTCCTGTTTTTTCAGTCATAGTAAAAACGTTTCTCCTAAGGAAACCATGTCGATGAATCTTTTTTTCAAAGTTCAAACTAGTTATAAAGCAAGTCTTCACTACTGTAAGTGCAGATTCATACATCACTAAAATAAAATGGTTGCACCACATAAACTATGGCTGTGTTCGGAATCACATACTAACGTACTGCATACTCAGTCAGTATGTACTGCATACTGCCTGTGTCACATGACTGACGGCCGGTCTGACCCGTCCAGTCGCTCGCATATCTCTGAAAACATCACAGCAAATTTCCAAACAGCCGTTATTTGGATAAACTGACCACATATTGTATCTAAAGGGTCTCACCTGAAAAATATTAAAACTTAAAAGCCTGCTTAAAAATCTCCACTAGTGCACAGTCTGAAGAGACGCAATGCATTGTGGGCCAGTTGAGTATGTGCAGTAAGCTCAGGTCTCACACTCAGAAATTCTTGCAAATGTAGTATACATCCAGACATTTCTCACGTACACAAAATCCACATACTATGCAGTTCACACTATACTATACTCAATTTGACATCATACTTAGTATAATAGTATACATCCATACCTATGTAGAGATTAGTTGTTGCTAAACATTTACAATCACTAGCTGCCAGGTGTAACTGTTGTGTTAGATAACTGAACTAACTGACAATGCTAGCGTTAGCTTGCTATTATATTAGCCTTTTAGAGTGAGGTGTTAAAGAGGTAATGGAATATTTTTGACATATCAGACTTAATCAAAATGTTGTTATATAATGGTGTAAATTGATAACATGTCCCAAAAAACCCTTCAAATTACAACACATTACGCTAATAACATTTTGCTGATGTTGATTAGGTTAGCATAAATGGATATTTCCCTCTCATTCTAAACTGAATAAATAATATAATCTCTGAAACACACATATTTCTCTGTGTATGTATGTGAATAAAACAACATCGTACCTACATTCAAAAGATTGGCAGTTAAGTTTAACATGTTGTTTGGCCCCTTAAAACTGTAATTTCTGTAAGTTATGTTATTGCCTGTGATGCAACAGTAACTTTGATTGCTTTTGATTGGATGGCAGTACAGATGTTTTCCAGCTACAAATGTATAATTATTAAACCACAAGTTTGAAACTAGCTTGTAGTTACTAAGAACTTTGGAATGAATTACACACAAAATAAATAATGGATTTACGAATAGCTTCTGCAACACAATCCTGACCTGTCAAGGTCAAACTTTTAATTATTTTTTTAAAACTGATAATAATAACTAAATCAATAAGCACATTCATGTATAACTGCAGTCACTTGCTGGCATCCTGCTACACTTGGTCCAACATTTTAAGACGCTGCATTCTGGTCGTTATGGAGTCGCATTTTATGACCTTGTGATTAGTGTTTTTATGGCGGTAGGGAGGTCTGCAGATGGTCTATGTAAACTTGTCACACTGAGGGTCTCTTGTCGGGCGGTGAAGGAGAGAAGGAGCGCTCTGTTAAACCCACAGGAATATAAACAGAGACGGAGTGCCCTCTTCTGGAGGCTTTTACATTTTACACTGTGGATGATTATTCACTGCAGCAGCCAATGATCTCCTTTAATGAAGTGTGACATTTCTGAAATGTTCAAATTCCTGTGAGTGTGAATGTTACAGAAGCATGTCAGTGTTAAAGGTGTGGAGAATTCATACATTTGTGACAATATCGATTAAATGGCAGATTATTTTATCAATTGATAACATACAATAAGATAAGATGAGCCTTTATTGATCCCCACAGGGGGAATTTGGTTGTAAATACAAATAAATCCAGAATGTAAAAAATATATAGTAAGAGGTGTACAAAACTAAAATAGAATAGAAGTAAAAATGGAAACTATAAGGAGCAATTAAAGGCAAAATGACAAAGTGACAGTGGTGTGATATTATTAATAGCAGCAAAGTCAATGCTGTATATATAATATGATTAATAATGTATAATATGGTTAAGTAATGATTATTAGTGTTTATCTGTATTAATATGGAAATCTAATAGAAATCTAATGTAGTACTAATAAAACATATTAACATAATATAGTATAATATAGTGTGGTTGCATGAATAACTATAAACTGTCAAAAGATAGTTAAAAACAAACAAAAGAAGAAGAAGAAGAAAAACTGAAAATATTAACATTTGAGAAGCTGAAACCAGTGAATTTTTGGCATTTGTGCTTAAAAAAATGACTAATTGACAATGAAAATTGTTGATTAATTGTTTCAGTTCTTCAACAGAAAGTAGTTGAAAACTGTGAAAAGCGAGTTTGGATACATGTTTTGGGTGAACTAACCCTTTAAGGTTGGCTGCTGACATATTAGCAATTTATTTTTGTCTGCATTTGACTTTATGCAGATATATGGATAATTTAGCTTCGGCAGTAACTACATAAGTTATTGAAACTGTGATTATGTCAGGGGCATCCTCTTATTAAAACTTAGTCACAGAGTGAAAAAAAAAGACTCCTCTAAGTGTGTGTTCCTCGTTTTAAACACTGCTGCTGGTATGACAGAGGTCCTGTTGTCTTGGAGATATTGATGACCCTTACATCCTGTTAAGCGTTTTACACATTATGTGTTAAGCGTTTCACACATTCTTCAACTTACAGGCTCTAGTTTCACACATTCGGTCTCCGTCTCTCACACGTGTGTCAAAAAGAAGAGAAGCTTTTGGAGGTGGAAGTTAGAAATGAGCATCACTGTATCAGTTTTAAAAATCTCTGAATTTTGTTTGTTTTTTTAAATTGTCAATTGCCTTTAAAAGACTATAATTCCACAATTACTTAAGAGTTCATATCTGGGTTGTGCAGTTCTCCAGTTTGATCATGTGAAATTTGGAGATAAGATGCATTATTATTAGTCTCTCCTCTCAGTTGTGATCTGTAATGCTTAAAGCTTTCTCCACAAACCGCTGCGTCACTTAAACTCACGTAATCTTTCTCAGACAAACAGCACTGATCAACGCACTCTCATAAACACGTCATATAATGAATATGAAAATGTATGCACAACAGTTCGTAGTTATAATACATGTTCCATTTTAAATAGATGTGCTGGTCGCGTGATACACACGTCATCAACGTTGTGATTAACATGAAACAGGACTAATTCGGTAGGTTTAGGCTACAAAAATACTTGAGTTTGGGTTAGAAAACAAAACAACTTGGTATGGTTAGTAAAAGAAAACAAAGGGATTGCATTAAAATCCCTACTTCTGTGTCCCATTTTAAATACAAATACATAAATACAATACATGCACACAGGCTCAAACTCCGGTCTCCTGGGTGAAAGTCCTGCGTGTGATCGAGCCACCCATAACGTGTCTTTGTGTCTTTTAAACCTGGGCTGCATGTCTCACAATTACGTGAATTATGTATTACAGTGCATTACTTTTCGTAGTCATTGCTACAAACAGGGAATGAGACCAGCCTGCACTGACTCACACGTGACTAAGGCTACGTTCAGACTACAGGCAAAATCCAAATCAGAATTTTTTACTCATATGTGACTCAGATATGTGAACAGCACAAATCACATGAAACTGATCTTTTTAATTTAGATTTAAATTTTCATATGTTTTCTTAAATCCATTGTTCCACAAAAAGCCATAAATAAAAATGTAGCTCTCTTTCTCCTCCTCTCCTCGTTATCATCTGCTCATGAATTCGCTGGCTTCCACTGCACATCAACTTATAAATGAAACCATAAACACACACTTCACTGACCTCCATGTTTACTTCCATATATGACAGTGTGTTGTGCGTGACGTCTTTGTTCTTTTGCACATACGGGTCAGTTTAGGACCGTGACCAGTTCACACTGGAATCTGATACATTTAAAAAATAATGAGAAGATCTGAGAATCTGAAATGAGCTCTAAGGATTGCAGTGTGAACGTACTCTTAGTTTTTTATATTCAGGCATGTGTCCCCAGAGAAAAAACTCTTAAATTGAGCATTTGAGACATTATTTACCTACAGAATTTATAATACTTTCTATTTTATATATATACATTATAATTTATAGCAAAAGAAGAAGAAGAAGAAAAACATTTCTTATTTTCAAAGTCAATTTTAGGTTATTGTCACTGCCCAATGAAAACCTTGTATCTCCAATATAAGTTTTCAGGAGCTGAAATCCATGTTCAGATAATCCACTGTGTTTTTAAATGTTTTACTTTGGTTAAGAAATAGTACAGTTTTCTTAACCCATGAAAGAATACTTTATAACTGAAAAATTCAAAGTCATTAAAATTTTTAGATACATGGTTTTCACTGGACAGCAAAAAATAATGTACGTTGGTTAAGTGCGTCAATGACTATTACTGTGTGCTGCATTCATAAATGTATTACATTTATTTCTATTCGAGTCTGTGACAATGAGCCTTGTTTTTACGACTGCTGCCTCATTTTAGGAACACAGTGATTATATGAGTTCATAAAACTGTTAAAGCAGTGATATGCTGAATCAAATTTCATTTCACAAATCATTACTCTCAGCTCCCGCTGTTTCATTTGCAGCCCGAGCAAAACATGTCGATGAAGATGTAATGAAGTTTGAGAAACAGACGGGACGGGACATGTAAAATGGAAAATATGTAACAAGTAGCATGAAACTGCTCCATTGTGAGCTATATTGGGAGTGAAATACATGTCTGGATGGGGGTTTCTCTAAATGACGCACGCACACACGGAGGATTAATGGAACTTCAAACGTGTTTTTCTTTGTAATGCATCATTATGAAGCAGTGAATCTGTCAGCAAGGGGAATCTGTTGGCTCTGGTCACCGGGCTGGTCCTGCAATTATTACAGAAGTCCTTTCACTGGGCGGAGGGACATATGGAGAAAAGATTGACCAAATAAAACTCAGGCAACAGGTGCTTTACTACAGTTTTCTGACCGCATTTACAAGCATGTTGACGTTTTTTTGGTTAATTCTGATGAAAATTTTCATTACCGTGTCGAAAATAATGATTTAATAGATTCGTTTTTAGCTTAGTGTTTTATGCTGCACCATAATTGCTATCCCTGAGATTTCAGTTCCACAAAACCAAGGACTTTAAAGGAACAATTCAACATTTTGGGAAATATACTTATTCTCTGTAGAGTTAGATGAGGAGATTGATACCACTCTCATGTCTGTATGAAGCTACAGCCAGCAGGCAGTTAGCTTAGCTTAGCTTTGCTTAGTATAGCATAAAGACTGTTAACAGGAGTAAACAGTCCGCCTGGCTCTGTCCAAAGAAGGGCTGTCAAAATTCGTTTCAAATATTCCTTTAAAAAACACATAAAAACACATCTAGTTTTGCACATTATGACCATAAGAGGCCAAAGAGGACTATAATAGGAATACTTATTTCAACATAAGCATGTATTTTAAAGTGAAACTTTGCTGATTTGCCAGTTGAAATTCAGCAAAGTTTCACTTTAAAAGATCTTCATATCTACACATTACAAAATAAACAAATAAAATAATGTCCTATACTGTAAAACTTAATTTAAAGACCGTTTAAGAACTTATACTGTTTTTTTTAATCTGTCACTTACTTATGCAACACATGTGCATTGTTATGTTACATTTTCAAACGTTGTTAGACCTGATTTCCAGTATTTATTTGCCAGAAGCAAAGCAGTTACAGTTGTCTACGCACCAAATCACCAAAGCAAATCCCATGTATGTGAGAACCTACTTGGCAATAAAACGGATTTTGATTCTGACAGGTTTGATTCTAATCCCTACAGTTTTCGCAGCCACAATAAACAAGTGTGGTTGAAGTGCATTTGAAAGCTGTTTCCAGTCTTTATGCTAAGCTAAGCTAACTGACTGTAGCTTCATATTTATCATACAGACGTGAGAGTAGTATTGATTTTGTCATCAAACTAAGCGTATTTCCCAAAATGTCAAACTTTTCCATTAAGTTGTGGGAATAATTACATGTTGAGTATGAAGTAGCAGCTTCTTTTGATTTCTGCACAGATCCGGGGATTTTGCACAACCACAGTGCACGCTAAAATGTCTCTGTATTTAGAGAAGGTCAGATTATTCAGAAATCTGTCCATGTGCTTCTGTTTTCTGTTCGTTTATTGAGCCACTGTGGGATTTTCCTGAACTCACCAGCACTCCACCTCTGCCCATTTTGGCCACATCTGAGCCCGGCTCCCTCTGTTACCCACTAAGTGCTTAAAAAGAGAAACCTGCTCTGCTTGTCCAGCAGCTTTCAGTCTGCAAATCACAGCAGCAGCTCTCAATGTGCCCAAACTAATTAATGACGGGATTAATCTCTCATAAAAGCACCATTAAGGGCTTTGTTTCAAATGTTCACACTCTGCATATTTCCCCCTTTTTTTACGATCACTCTCTGTGGTAACTGTCCTGTAAGAAAGACATCTTTAATTTGTTTGGATTCAGCTGAAAGGGAGGGATATTACGTCTATATTTAACTCCGTGGTGCCTCCACTTGGACAAGACGCCGGAGACTAGCTTATTTTTTCAGGTGCTTGTACTTTGGAGAACGGTGAGCCACAACCTTGGAGATTTCCACTCCGCAGAGCCACTGCTCACTCCAGAGCACAGACTTCTGGGAAGGCAGTTTGTGTGTGTTGGGGTTTTGGCGATGGATGGCGGATAATGATGCAACAATTAATCATGACATGGTCCGTTAACACTGCAGGGCAGGAGAGAGTGCAGGACATGGACGATGGCAGCATTCATATAAACATGGACACATGCGGACTCCTAATTTACAGTGGCCCGTTAACACCTGTGAGGTCATCAAGTGGGGAGTTAATCATGCTGTGGATCTACTTCCTGTCCATGCAGACACCCTGTCATTCACTCTTACTTTCATTCATTAATATTGACGTATTACACACACTTGTTTTGCTTCTACTTCTACTACTTTGGCCGGATGCCCGGCTCGTAATTGACAAACTGGCTGCTGCAACAATTAAAACTTAAATTAAAATTAAAAACCTGCGATCTCACAGGACGGCCTCTCTGCTGAATGACATTTAGATTATTTCACCTTTTTGTTCTCACATTTTCCCAGCAGTCACAATCTCTCTGCAGAACACATATAGTTAATGAAGATAATGATGCTATGAGCATGCACAGACCACATATACTGCAAGCTCAGGAGATAAACAAATAAACAAGACAAGAAGTCAAAAGCTCTAGTAGTGGCTCCTATATGGAGCACCTCACAATACAAATTATTTTGCTATTCATAAAGCTATTAGTTTGTTATGTTATGTTTTTAATGTAATATTTTGACCCGTGTGTGGCATCAGGCTACAGGAAAGGTAAAAATGAGCATTTTCTGACCTGATTTGGTTTTGATATAAGCTCTTCAGCTGCTAAATGCTCCTCTATGTACAGTAGGTTTTTAAAGCTTTTTCACTGAAAACAGTTGCTATAGCAGTGAGAGTGAACCAAAACAGGACAGCAAAACAATGAGCTGAAACTCGAGGGGAGCTGCAGATTCAGGTGATATTTCTTTCTCTTAGGGCCCGACCAATATGGGAAAAATTACCAATATGGTGGCCGATATCTAGAAATTTCTGAGCTGGAATGAAAATAGACCTTTTCTATGTGGATTGTGCACCGATTTTGCGCCGATATGATGATGCAAAGGAACAGCAGAAGGCTGTTTTCTTAAACAAATAACTTTCTTAAAGAATATTTAACATTATTTAACATCATTATGTACATTATACATAGTCTGATCAGGATTTTTGGGGCCGATCACCAATTGAAGCAGTATTGGCCGATACCGATCCCGATACGATCACAGTCTTTTTATTTAACTATTCTTAACAACATTGTGTATTAAGTATTAAAATTAGTTGATTAGAAGAAGTTTTGATATCGGTGGATATCAGAAAACATATACGCAGATAACGATAGATACCAATATGTCTGTGATAGGCCAATATCGGTCGATAATATCCGCTGACTGATATATCGGTCTGGCTCTAAGAAATATCGACTATAGCTGCTTTAAAACTCAGAGAAACAGGAATGTATGTGACCGGAGGTCAGTCAGTTCAATTCCACCTGAATTAAAATATAAATTGGGGAAAGTTTTTGTCTTTACAACTGTTGAAGTACCCATAAAGGGATAGTTTGGATTTTTTGAAGTGGGGTTACATGAGGTAGTCTGTGTATTACCTACAGTAGATGGCATGCAGACAGGAGTCCTTACACAGAAGCTCAGCAATGTACTGCTGTGGATGGGGCCACACAGCAAAACATATTTTAGCCACCTTAAAAAGTGTCCGCTATATTTAGAATATTTTCACAGCTTTACCTCGCTGCCAAACAGCCCTTTCTGATGGGGATTTAAAGCTGTTGTATCGCTGTCTTCAAAGCCACCAGACTGCTTTGACAAAAACAGTCATTTTACCTCAAAGAACGTTGCCTTGATCAGTGTTTGTTTATAAGTACCTCATACAACTCTACTTCAAAAGATCCAAACTATCCCTTCAAAGTGAAAGTGGAGCCGCTCAACAAAAATAATAACCATTAATAGACTAATCAGTAAATCAATAATCAAAATAACAATAGATTGTAGCCATACTTTTATCATTTCCTCTTGTTCTTCTGGAATAAAAACAAACGACACACCCTTCCAAACAAACAGCGGTGCCACTCTCCTCTCCTTCCCTGACATCACACTGCTCGAGTGAGAGACAGAAATAAACAGAATAGGATGTGATAAGGAAAAGACCCACAGACAGAAATAAAGGTGGAACAGAGCACCGGTTCCCAACCTGGGGGTCCTGAGCCCTACTAGGGGTCGCCAAAACTTCACCGGGGGGTCACAAGGCCTTCTTGATTTTAAGGGGTGTAAGAACACTTAAAAAAATAA
>JAOVVB010202213.1:0-10864 GCA_028570985.1 Heterobranchus longifilis
AATGACAGCAAAACCATCTCACACTGAGCTGAAATGCAAACACTGTGCTGCAACACGTGTCTCTCTGTTTAATTAAAGGCATTGTTTTTTAAGGATCCTGTTATTCCACAGTATTGGAAAAAACTAAACGAATATCTCCTCTACCTAACGAACGAATATCCGAATAGTCGAATATTCGGGTCCAGCCCAAATAGAGTCCAGCACAAGCACAGAAATATTTACCTTTAATCACCACAGAGAACACATGCAGGTAACTGACCAGCAGGTGTTGGCTCCTCTCCCAGAGTCTTAAATCCCCATGACCCACTTGGCACTCTCTTAACAACTCAGCTAATTGACCGCTCGCACCTTTTCTACCCGACCTTTTGTCCCCAGTTGACAGAGGGAGAAACAGCTGATTCAAATTAACAGAATGTGACAGCGTGTTCATTACTTGGCTTAGCGTTGATGACCACCTTCTCCCCAGAATGGGATGTTGGGTAGCGGCTGCTGTCGGCCATGTCCTCGCTGGATCCGAACTCTAGCACTTCCACGAAGCTCAAAGGCACGCTCCACTTTAGGAGGAACTTCTGGTCGAGCGGAGCGTTGCCACTGCCACTCCCACTGCCATCCTGACATCTGGACAGAGCAGGAAGAGATGGAGGTCATGTGACAAAGTGGCTCAGGTTCATAATCTTTTTAAAGGAATATTTCACCATCAAAATGATCATTTGTATATCAATTATCACTGAGTGTTGCCTTGAATTCAGGAAGAAAACTTTGTTTTTGTTGCGTGCCTCCACGGTGAACGGAGTAAATCCTTGATGCATTGAAGTAAATGGTGTTTAACAACAGCAAAACTATATCAAAATATCACTTTACAAACTCTCACAACTCGTGCAGTATAATCCAAGTGTCATTCATCCTGTCGTATGCTCAGTACTTCCCAAACATGCATTTTTGCTAAAAACCTAAAACACTTTGACACAGACTCTCGTCTGCCAGGTAGCTAAAGTGTTTTAAATAGTAAGGTTTTAGCCAAAATGCATGTGTTTGGGAAGTACTGAGTATACGACTGGATAAATGAGACTTGGATTATATTGCACGAGTTGTGTGAGACTTTGTAAACAGATGTTTTGATATAGTTTTGCTGTTGTTAAACTTGGCCGCCGTTTTTTGGATTCTCCATTCACCATAGAGGCACGAGACACAAACATTTTCTTCACAAATCGAAGGTAGCACACTGTAAGTAACTGATACACAAATGGTCTTTATGACGGTGAAGTATTCCTTTAAGTCCTTGTTTGTGGAGAAGAAATGTCTCTTCTGCAGTGTGTGAGGAGGAAATATGAGTGCAAGAAAAAGGGGAAGGTAGGAAAAGAGAAAAATCAACATGCAGTGCAGTGGAGGAGGCCTATGGATGAAATGTTTTAAAGATAAAGAGGAGGTAAATGTCACTCATCTAGAAAAGCATGCATGTCAGTGCATGTTTCCCAGAGGCAGCATGTGGTGACCAACATGTTACAATTACAGGCCAGACGCTGAAAAGCCCAGGAACGAGGCTCTCCATCATTCTTGGCTAAATAGCGAGCCACAGTGGTCCAAACCTACAGACTCAGTGTGGTCAAAAGTCACCTCAGGGACACCAGCTACAGCGCTTACCATCTTTCTCTACACTTCTACAGTTTCATTCCAAATGAGTTCATTTTAAGATTTTTTACTGTCAGGAAACCCCCACGACATTAAACATTCCCTTACAGCAGGCAAAGTGAACTCCACAACAAAAATACACACACAACAATTAGTTTCTAAATTTGTAAAATGGTAAAGAGATTACAGGATAATTCACCCAGGGGCAGGAGAAGGTGCAAATTAAAGGAGAGATTAAGAGCAGGTCTGGCTGGCGGTCACTCTCACCGGATGTTGGGCGTGGCACACATGAGAACATCATTGAGCAGGAAGAGGCGTCGCTCCTTGGTTTTGATGATTTCACCACGCTCGTTGTAGACCGTCTCCACCATGTCGTCTGAGCGGATCAGGTGGCGGCTGCCGTTACTCAGAAGCTAAAGAATAGGGATGATAAGTCAGAGTGATTCTATGTGAATGTACAGTATTTTATTTTATTTTATTGTTTATTTTTTTGCAGAGACGGCGCACAATTAAAAGTAATTGCACCAGAGTTAGCTAGCAGCTAATTTGCATCTTTTGTCCCTGGGCTGATAGAAAAAAAAACAACAACAACAACCACAGAACAGCAAATGCAATACATAAAACAGCACAATACATAAAGGTCCATCAGGTAGGAGTTTGGATCTCTGATTAAACAACACCGAGCTCAGGGAAGGAACGCAGAGCATGCAGAGGCCGAGAGTACTCACATCTCACCAGGCTTTGTTGGTTTACAAAAGAAAAGAATCCTGATCCATATAACACGCAAAATTTGAACCTTTGTGTCATGTCATCTCGCTCTTCCCTCCCCCATGTTTCCCCCCCCATCCTCTGGCAGCAGCACATAATACATGGCTATCGACAGTGACTCTCTGCAATTAAAAGGCCATGCAGAACAAAACTCCTCTGCCCCATGTAGGGTATCCTGTAAACACATGTTTCTACACAGATGCCAGAGTGGGTGGCTGACAAATAATTAGGGGAAAGCTGGTATTGTGTGCATATGTGCGAAACCATGCGCTAAAAATATGCTATTCAGGCAAGAGAATACTTGAGAAAATGTGAAGCTCAAGTGCCTGATGGCCGCCCACACTGGGGACCGAGAGAAATGCTGCAGCGTATGCTAAAAGAATCAAACATCAGCTAAACATTTGCACACTGACTGAGCAATGAGTGCATCATCAACTCTAACCACGTTCTCAATCAGCGTATTAAAAAAAACACATTACAAAAACCTCATGCATCAAGAGCACAGACTCCACCGAGCTACAGCGTCATACCGAACGATTAAACAACAAACACGCATGTCGGGGCACACGCACTGAGCAGCAGGCAGACCTTGTTGAGGTAGCGTTCGTTCATGGCCTTTGCAATGTGACGGATCTCGCAGCGCTGGTCGGCTTCTCTCTTCTTTTCGTTGAGCTTCTCTGCCAGCGTCTCCAGTTCGGTCAGGGCCATCTGCAGAGGCAGGCGGTCCGCATGACCCACCGGTGTGTTCTTCAGCATGTCCTGACCACGATGCACACAGAAGTCATACGTTAGTCATCATCTCCCAGTTTCATTCATGGAAAAAAAAAATGTACATCTACACAATCACATGTAACAGCATTTGAGAGGATGCTAACGCTGGGCGATTGACCAAATGTTATTTTCAATTATGATTTTGGCTTCCGACGATCACGAAAACAAGATAATCGAGATAAAATGATTATTACAGCATTACGTTTCACAATCTCTCGTTTTGTCTTGTGTTATAAATCCAGCGCGCCCTTTCCTTTACAGCGGTGCACTTTCACCTGTTTTCACTGACTTACTGACTGGAATATGTTGAATATAGTTAATAATCAAAATGTTGAATATATGTGTAGTTTTGAGGGAGCGCACTACAACATATTTGATCTAATTTAATTTGGTCTAATTTATTATTTTTATGTGTTTAGTAGTTTTCAGTAGGTTGTTACAACATAGTTTAACTTATTTTTTATTTCTTTTATTTATTTATTACTTTTTAATTATTTTTTTAAATTATTTTAGAAATAAAATTTTATAAACATATATATTTCAATAATTGCTTTACATTTTGTTAATTATTTTTTTCAGTTGAATTATATATATAATACATAAAACTAATAATGTGTGTATATATATATATGATTTTTTAAGTTCAATAAATGTATGATGTTTCCGATGTCACTGAGTAATCGTGATCTCAGTATCGACCAAAGCAATCACGATTTTGATTTTTGCAATAATCGAACAGCCGCACTATAAAGTGATGAATTAGAAACCCTGATTATTTGTACTGTTTGTAAAGATGTTCAAAAGTGATCTTGTGTTTAGCTGCTGTTTCCTAAAATCTGCGCAAACTGTGAAACATGATGGGAACTTGAGTCACTTCCTGTCATTCTGTTCTCACTCTCGAATCTTTGAAGGATGTAAAAGCTGATTCTGTGTTTGTGTTTTTTTCAGGCTGTGTCTTAAACGAGGACAACTTCTCGATTAGATGTCCCGAGCACAAAGTGAGTTTTAACCTTGAGAGCTTTTAAATCTGTCTGTTGGTCCAAAGTATTTGATTTTATAAAGTGTGAGGAGCTGCACGGCCTCTAGGGGTCACTAGTGTTTTGTACTGTTTCTACATACTGTGTGTGTGGGTGTGTGTGTGTGTGTGTGCGTGTGTGTGCGTGTGTAAAATGTAGTACTATGTTTGTAAAAGATCAAAACCTTGTTCCTATAGAAACAATACGCAACAAACTGAGGTGCAAATTAGTATTAATATTTGTAAAATAAAATATGAGCAAAGAAATATGGACAAAAGTATGTGGACAGATAGATCACAGACTGTATAGATAGACAGACAGACAGACAGACAGACAGACAGACAGATAGATAGATAGATAGATCATAGACTGGATAATAATGTATTATGTTGATTTCAATATAAATATTAATAGTAGAGAGACAGACAGCCTAGTAAAACAGTGATATATTTCATTCCTCTAAATTATAAACTGTAAATAATCAAAAATAAATCACAATAAGATGTATTTTCTTAAATAAACTATAGTTGAAATGGAAGAACACATCTGCTCATAGATACTCAAACTTTATTTATATAGCAACTTTCATACAAACATACAAAATTGAAACAACACAGACAAAATAAATAAATAAACAACAATAAGTAAACATTTTGCAAGACTAAAAATTACCACAATAAAAATGTCATCCCCTCTCTCCCTTTTCCTGTCGGCTGTACTGATAAACACAATAAAAGCCCAAAAGATGATCTTTGAAAAAAGAAAACTTCGATCGTACATAGTACCCACTGCGTACTGCATTCTGCTGAGAAGTATGCATAGTAGTATTGTGTTTTTTTCAGTACACACTATACGTATTAAAAATATACTTACACTTCACAAATTCAGTTTAGTTTGATATTAATCAGAGAACAAGATTTTTTTTATGTCATCTGATAATCAACACAACACGTCCTGCTTTTGGAAAAATGATGTTGTTGAGTTTTTTTATTTGTGTTTATTTTTGTGTGTTTGTATCCAACAGAACAAAACGTTCACAAGTGTAACCAGACAACACAAGAGATGACGCGAAAGACATGTGGGGGCACTGGAGGTATGTAACATGTATGTAACATTTACACACTCTGACAGAGAGAGTAATCACACAAACGCTGTCGACGTGCTCATGACGTTCACCTGCAGGTGAGCTCGCTGCTCATGTAATACCGTTGTTGTGGAGTTAATAAAATACTCGTTCTACAAATAATCTGTATCGGCTTATAGGCTACATCCACATTACTATGTGTTTTCATTTAAAAAACACATTTCTTTTACTACGTTTACACCTCACGTCCACATTACTCTGGTGTTTCTGAGCCCTCGTCAGTCAGTCTTATCAGTTAGATAGGTCTACATACCTTTTATGATTTCATCCTTCTGGTGTATCTGCTCCTTTCCCGTTGCCATGGTTACCTCCTCTGATAGATAACGCTCCCGGTACCGCTCTAATATGTCGCTGTATTTGCTTTGCAACGACTCCCAATCTGTGTTTTCCGCCGCCTTTACTTTCAGTCCACATCGTCGTCGCTCCAAACAAAGAAATCTCTGCTCTTACTTTTCGACATTGCTGTTTTATTATTATTATTATTCGTTTTTCATAATACATCCATGATTTTCAACCGTGCACGCCCAGTGAGATGTGTTTTCAGTCGTGTTAATATGGACGGCAGCAACAGCAACTTTTTTTATTAAATGCACAAGAATAAAATATCTTTTATCATTTCTTCATCATTAATGTCACATTAATGTCGTTTTCTTTTTTTTTTTCCAGAATGATCCACAGATCTCCTCAGGGTGCGACGTGATCTGTCTGATTTCACTCCGGATGTTTTATAACTCGGATTAACGTGAGTGTTTGTTTGATCGATCATCAAAGACAGATCATCAACCAGGGGCCACGCTAGGATTTTTATAACATGTGTCTTTGTTTTCTTCTGCCTCTTTAACACAACTGGACAAGATCGTGCGTGCGTGCGTGCGAATGGATATTTAGAATCCACACTTGGACTCGCCACGTCAAAAATACTTTATTATTGTTTCAACATAATAATTATATTAAGAGTTTAAATGAGCTTTATTGATTTGTTGTATAGAATATGAAATCTTTATATAAGGCCACTTATTTTCTTTCTACTGTTTTTGTACGACTTTTTTTTTTATTATTACTGTTAGTGCTTCACATAACATTATTTATTTTCATCAAGCTGCATGCACAGTTGATGTTTGCTACAATGCACTTTATAGTATGGTTTCGGTTATTATTTATGTCTATTTGGAGACTTTCTTTTTTACTAATATTATTTCAATTTAATGCAAAACTGCACTAAGCAAGATTTATATATAAAAATGTGGAATTCCTGTTTAAATCTAAAGTAGCAGAGGACATCCTGTCCCCTAATCTGTACCTGAAGCATATTTATTTCTGGTGTCAGGTTTGGATGCTCCTCTGCTCGCAGGTTGTGGAAATTTAAGATTGACAAACGGAACAAAATGTCTCATAAATAGCAGAAAAAGATGCATTCAATGATCAGTGGCTGAGCTAGTAAATTCTTCTCTTATTGTTACGTTACGGGATTTAAGAAAATGTAAAGTTTTAAAGGGTCAATTCAACGAAATCACAAAAAAAATGGCTTACTCCAAAGTGGTTTTAATTCAGATTGATGCGATTATCAGATCTGAAACAATTAGAAAATTAATCAACAACTATTTTAATTATTAGCTTCTCAAATGAGGATTTGCTGCTGTTCTCTATTATATCCTTATAAATGTAATATTTAGGGGTTATAAACTGTTGGTCTGACAAAACAAACTTTTTTTTGTGATCAAATTTGTACTTTTTAATTAACATAAAGTGTACAGCCAAAAAACACAACTTGCTTTCCAACAAAATTAACAAAATACATACAAAAAAAGAAAATTGCAAAATATAAAAAATGCAGAATGCAAAGCAAAACCAACTATTTGAATATGACACTTTGGGCATTTTGGGGGGTGTAAACAGGAAGTATAATGTCACCATGGATTCAGTGAGTTAGCTGTGGACTACGAGCCCCGTTTTTTAGCCTATATTTGTTAACATATTTGGCAAATTAGCACCATTAAAAATATGCCGAATTAACTATTTGTAGTTCCTATTTGCAGTGTACCCATGGATATACAGACAACTATCACTGCTTATCTTTGATACAGAAGAAAACTTAAAAATGTGTCGATTCTCGGGCAAGTTCTGAAGTTATAAGGATCTCCTTTTTTTCTAAGCGGATTTACTTGCGCCCTGTATTTTTTAGCCTATATTTGTTTACATATTTGGCAAATTAGCTCAATGAAAAGTATGCAGAATTAGCTATTTGTTGTCCCCATTTGCAATGTACCCATGGATATACAGACAACTATCACTGGTTTTCTTTGATACGGAAGAAAACTTAAAAACATGTAGATTCTCAGGCAAGTTCTGTAATTATAAGGAGCTTACTTGTTTGTTTTTTTTTAGCCTGTATTTGTTTACATCTTTAGCAAATTAGCTCAATGAAAAGTATTCCGAATTAACTATTAGTAGTTCCTGTTTTCAGTGTACCCATGGATATAGACAACTCTTACAAGATCAGTTTTATACAGAAGAAAACTTAAAAACGTGCCGATTCTCAGAGAAGTTCTGGACTTAAAAGCAGCGTCTGTTTTTTCTTATCAGATGTCCATGAGCCCCATTTTTTTTTAATCCTACATTTGTTAACATATTTTGCAAATTGGCACAATGAAAAGTATGCCGAATGAGCTATTAGTTCCTGTTTTCAGTGTACAGACAACTCTTAAAAGATTACTTTTTTATACGGAAGAAAACTAAAAAAACGTGATTATTCTCAGGCAAGTTCTGGACTTATACGGATCGTTGTTTTTCCGAAGCAGATTTATTGACGTTTATTTGACAAAATCTGACCAAATAAAACGAGACTTGATACACAGAAGTTGGAAAATATGTTTTTGTAATTTGGGTGAATTGACCCTTTAATATATTTCAGTAGAGCTGAAGTCGTTTAGTGCAGCTTTAATTATCCATCTGTGTGTTTCAGTTTACATGATATATGACAGATGACAGTTAAAACATGAATTGTTTAAAAACAGAGGCTTTTAAGTAAATTGTCAGTTTGTTTTCATGCCTGCACTTTTTTATTATTTAAGGAATAAAAAAAGATAATTAATGTTATTTAATAAAAGCCAATAAAACTGAAGCTCTTTCTTTCTCGTTCTTGAAATAGACAAATAGATTTATGCAGAGTTTTTTTATTTTATAAATGTTATTTTCTGCTCCTACACAGGAACAAAATGTTCTTCCTGAAGTGTGTCTGCATTTTTGGCAAGTCACCAAATATCTGAAGGGGGTTTATTCTGAAACTTTATTTATTTTTCTAAACAAGAGAACATAGCTGCCAGGTTTTTGTGATAACAAGCAGAATTACTTTTCTGAAGAAAAGATGTCAAGCCTAGATTTAAATCAAACGAGATCCCACAATTTATGCAGTTTTTATTATTATTATTTATTATTAATTTTATGGTTTTAAGATGCAGTTCTGATTGAAATTATTCCTCATTGATACAGTTTGTTTTTGGTGTTAGAGGAACAAGATATGGTTACATATTAGAAAATTCAAAATTATATCAGGCCTATTTGGCCTAATAATAATAATAATAATAATAATAATAATAATAATAATAATAATAATAATAATAACAAAAAGAAAAAAGCAAGATAATTCCACATAATATTCACAATACACCTGTATACGTTCAGAGAAAATAAAAGCATCAGTACAAAAAAAAAGATAATTCCATTCCAACATGATTGTCCGTCTTTAAACGATTGTTTAACATTGTTTTTTCTTTTCTTTTTTGAGTCACTTTGATAGAAATAGTTGCAACACGTACGTCGTAGTGATGAAATCTATCTTTGGAATTGGATTTCTCAGCTCGTCTCCGTCACATGGTCGTCAGGCGGCCGTGTTTCTCACCTGCGAATAGACTCTCACCTGCTGAAACATACGGACACACTGTTACCATGGCAACTGAAGATAGTAGAGTATTTTATTCAGTCATCATACACAGTACAAACAGTGTATACAAAACACAGTTCAGTATCCAAAACACATATAAACAAAGTAATTAATAATGAGAATTTAGTGACAAAATGAAGTTTCATGGTGATCTATTAGTTATTTATTTTTTTACCCTGTTCACCTGTAATGTCTTGCAAAATGTATGACATTTTACAATCCATATCTTTAAAGGTTTTTCTCCACTTCAGTAGCACTTACACACACCAAACTTCCCAGTTTAAATCCTATCTATATTCTGAAGGTTTATACAGAAGGATTTACTCATATATCATTCAGAGCCTGATTTATACAACATTTTATTCCTAAAAACATGGCGATTTTGTTTTTTACCCTATTACCTGTAGTGTCTCACTTTCAGTACAATTTTGAATGCAGGACTTTTACTTGCAATAGAGTATTTCTACACGGTGGTATTGCTATTTTTACTAAATTGTAAAGTAGTACTTTCTTCCACCTCTTGTAAAAACATGGTGGTAAACTGACGGTGGATTTGTGCTGCTGAGAGGATTTTCCCCCGCAGACGAAGCACGAGGCCATAAAACATGATGTCATCTTACAAACATCAACAACATGTTCCCCAAACACGCATGTTCTTTCTGTACTGTTGATGTTTTTATATCATGCATCAAAACACGGTGCACAGCAGAAAACTGCAAGTTATTTACATGTCTGACTTCAGTTTCAGCCAGTCAGAAGTATTATATACTACACTGTGAAAATACTACAAGTAAATATCTTGCATTCAACTTATTTAAGTAACAGTATGCAAGTATTATACGCTAAATGTCCTTAAAGTAAAAGTATTCATGTTATTTTATTATTATATATGATTTTTGGATCAATATTACTGCTGCATTAATGTGTATGTTGCATTTTAGCATGTTGTACACATTTTTTGGCGTTGTCGAGGCAAAGTGCTGTCCCATTCCTGTTTAATGCTTTTATAATATTTTCATTCTTACCATTAACAATGAAGGGCGCCATGTTAGATACTGTTACTGACGTCATCTCGGATAAATCAGAGCTCAAAAATCATACCCGAGTTTCCGACCTGTATTCACAAGTTGGAGAACCTTCTTTTTTCCCCGAGTTCCAAGGTGTCTTGAACGCAGCATGAACTCACACTGAAGCACTACAGGTGATCGCACAGGTTCAGGGTGAAGATTTTTGGGTCCGTCACCAGACTCTTACATCCAGCCACTCCCCCCTGACCTGCAGTAACCCCGCCCCCTGACCTGCAGTAACCCCGCCCCCCTGCACACCTGCTCTCCATGTCCCTAATCAGTTTGTTTTCCAGCAACCTGAAACCAGAACCTGTACCTGTGGACTCTGGACTTTCTACCAGAACCAGTAAGTTCTTCTTTTGTCAATATATATAAATACTATAATATACTATAATATAATAATATAAAACACTTCCTGTTTCTCTGGACTTTCTTGTCCTCACCTCACTTTGTTTGATGTTGTCAAACTGATTCTGTCTGATTTTATGTCACATTTTGACTTCTGAAATCACATTCCTGCAGTAACCCC
>JAOVVB010202235.1:0-10863 GCA_028570985.1 Heterobranchus longifilis
CCCCCCCCCCCCCCCCCCTCCCCCCCCCCCCCCCCCTTCACCCCTAAAGCCTGGCCTGCCTTGCTACTTTGCTTGTGGCCCTCACTCTCTTTAGATCTGCGCTGCATATGGGTCTGGTCAGCCATGGAAACCTGCTCAGCCCAATTAGAAGCAGCCGCCAGCTGGGCTTCCCATCCATCCCTCCTCTCTGGCCCAGCCGCATCCCGCTCTGTTCCTCTCCCGTGGACTTCACGCTCCAGCGTCCCACAATCAGAGCCGCTCTGACGGCCGTAATCATGCCAAGCTGATGGGCACACTGTCCCTGGCGCGTGGATGGAAGCAGCGATTTGTGACACGTCTCCTCTCTGCAGACACCGCACACGCACATCCCCGCTATTGCATCTACACATACCAAGACAGACAGAAGCACACATGCACGCTGTGACAAAGCGTCTCCCCTGCCAGATGCTGTGTTTTTGTCTCTGGCCTCACCAGCTGGTTTGGACCAAATGGCTGGAGAAAATAAAGCAGTGTGTTTATTGAGTTCATATCTCAGCGGCTAGACTATAGTGATGATGGCTCCGCTTAACTCTCACCCCCTCAAAAGACATTCTGGCTTTATAGAAGGTGGCTGGAGGAAGAATTATGTATCATTCAAACTGTCTGGAGCAATCAGGGCTCGCTAGGAACTGTGGAATAGTATTCACTTTTTCAATATGGATTTCTTGTATTATTGAAATAGTTCTGCATTCTGGGTTCACATTCACTCACTTAGTATTCAGTATCACTCATGGGAATATGATATGGAAAAGTCGTTGAGTAAATAGTGACCGCACAAAGTTATTTCTGGAGTTTGAGAGGTTCTTTTAAGTGAGGAGGATACGTGTTTTTGAAGTTATTTTCTCTCTCTAATGGCTTTTAGTTAATTTAAACTGCCACACCTGCAGAGACTTGTAGAGCTATAACATAAACATAGGGTTTTATATAATGCAAAACCGAGAATCAAATATGAGAATTTCCATATCATATGAAAAAAGCACTTAAATGTCAAACCTCGCTCTAGAAATCGTCATTCGCATTGAGATTAAACTGAGTTATTGGCCATCAGAAAGAGAAAAAAGCTACAGTTGTGACAGATAATTTTTCTCAAGGTAAATGTTTTAGAAAATAAACAGGACGGCAATCCAAGGACTCCAAAATGACAAACAAGGAAGGAAATATTAAAAAGCCTTTATTAATACGGCTAAATCATTTCAACAAAAAAAGTCCTGACGACTTACAGGTTGGCTTTTTTAATGATTTCGCCACTGACGTTTGAGTATAGAGATCAACCAGTCATCTGCTTTATTTCTTCATAAATGTATTACAGCTTAAATTATTAAACATACGACTGGTCATGTCAGAAAGACAGGTCATACACACACACACACACAACCATATTCATTTCTTGTGCCAGCATGTTACTTTTATACCTTTTTGTTTAACTCACTTGTTTCAATCAAAAAGTTTTGATTCACTATCGTACTATTAGGGATTCTAAATTGCATGGGCTTTGGAAAGGTTACTACTCAAAATTGTTTCACTTTTCTGCCTTCTCTGCTGTCTTCCCTCATATTCTACTTTGTGGTCATCAATCACTGATGTAGACCTGATTGCACATAAAGTGGCTGGATCCCATTTTGAGGTGTGACAGGGGTCTATTTTGCGCTGGTGGCAGTGATGGCTGCGTGTCAGAACTTGTGACAGGATGCTCTCCGCCTCGTCTCCTGAGGTTTGGGAGTTTGAGGGGCCACCGGCCCCTTTTGTCCTCCTTTTGTAGATGGTCTCCGACACGGCTTGTTTTAGGCAGAGGCAAAGGCAGTAATTGATTTCTCTCTCCTCTCTGATTCCGTCTGTGGCTCTGAGGCGCCGGCTGCATCTCTCCTCTGAGAAACAGATGAATAAAAAGACAGAGCGTGAAGTTTATAGCCAACAGTCACAGCGCTGACAGATGGTCAAACCTCACGTTATCAGGGCCCGATAGAAGTCCGGAATGTGGTGGTTGGTTTCTGAATTGGCTTCTGAAAGGATCGGTCATATATATTAGAGCAAAGAGTATTGAGCCATGAAGAGCTGGAGAGATGGGAGATATTGAGGCGCACAGACGCTGAAGGTGAGAAGGACCTAAGCTCACATCTGACAGGCTACATTAATAGATTGGTCCACTGATAGATGCACAGTGGAATGGTGCGATGAATAAACTGATTCAGCCCCAGAAATTGAATTTTCATTCCTTTTGCCACAGCCAGTGGGAAAAGTTGTTGCAATGTTCAGTGACGTGTTTGAGATCCATCCAAGTGAATCTCACAGAAATGAATTTTTCGAATTTACTGTGAACGACAGTATTATCACTTCCTGACTGACCAATCTAATTATTATAAGCTCAACAAAAGAAAATTAAAGTCTTTTTTTCCCCCTAAGTCTCCATAATATCAAAAGAATCAACATATCATTCATCATAATTGTGACCTTGTGTCTTCCTGTCAGCAAGACTGACTTAATCAATTGCAGACGTTGTCAGCTGTGACAAGAGGCGTTTAGCCTGGAGACAAGACGGGTGGCATTGACTGTGTACAGACGCTCTAGCCTCTCTCCATTAATGTCGGTGTCTGTTCCAATCCAGACAGCTCGCCTCAGACATGCTCCGAAACTTTGTTAGCCAAGTTTGCTTAATCTCCGCTCTTTTTTTTTTTCTTCACTGCACGCAGAAATACTTGAGCCAATTAACAGTGAATGAGAAGATCTCCCTGCATATTGCAGTATGAGGTGTTTTGTGAGTTGCATCTTGCAGAGAAGCGGTGGCGTTCTGTGACGGGACAGCCTAAAAAGTGGTGTTTGGTGTCATTTTATCAGCTTGTTTGAATTGTTAGCACCTCCCCGCTAGGCTCAAGCAGTTTGACAATGATGCAAAATGAATCACATTTATTCATGGAGTTCATACCAAGCGGCAGCCTCCGGGTCTGAGAAGTGAAGCCAACACGGAAAACTGGCAAAAACTGCAGTTCATTGAGTGGCCACTTGAGGCTGGCTCCAAAACAGAGCAACTCTCCATAGGGCTCGTGTTAAAATGCCCAACTTTACAGCAGAAATAAACATGTTAACAGCCTGGTACAGAACTGGTTTTGGTCTATAGCTATTTCCCTATTCATGACAACTGTATGGTGGGTGAATTGTTTTTATAACTCTTCTGTTTAAATTTGATTAAGCTAATGTTAGCTGCTAGCTAATCTCTATAAACAGACTCTGCATATGAAGCAGAATTTGTAGGCAATGGGACAAGATTTTGGAATCGGAAGCTCGCTGGTTTCCATTTGTAGTCCGAGTAGTATTGACGAATCATCTTCAGTAGCCCGCAGTAGTAACTCGAATTCGGCTGGCAAAAGCACTGGCGCTGGGGTCAGACTCCGGGTCCCGGACTGCCCCGACTCTCCAGCAATCTCTCTGTTGCTACCGTACACAGGTTAGACCCCTTGCTGCTGGCCTCCAGACTGCTGTGACCACTGGCACTGCGGATTGCGCTGCCTGAATTCGAGTTGATAACAGCAGTTAAATATCTCTGTTCTCAGTCTGCAGAATGTGCCCATCTAGCTAGCTTCTTAGCCTAGCTTGTTAGCTTTTTCTAGCTTGGTAGCTTCGAGTCAGGCCTCACTTGGCCTGCCTCAGCTCCTTCCATGCTCCACCTCTTTGCCCATTTTTTGATTAGACGGGAGCAGGTAATGTTAGGCACTGCCAAGATGGCGATGGCCAGAGCCGCCCCACTTTCAGCTTCATTTTGGCTCTTCAGAAACCTATGGGTGACATCACGGAGAGTATGTCCATATTTTATACAGTCTATGGTTCATACAGGTATGCATCATGGAAATGCATCATCCGATGTCATGCATTCTCACCTGTTTTCCCAGTAAACAATAACTGAAAACAACAGAGTTATGAGGAATATATAGAGAGTTATTAACCTTTTTAATGAGATTGAAGGGTATAAAGAGGGCAAAGCAGAGGGACTGATGACAAACAATATTGAAAATATCCTTACATGTTGTCCTTTACCCTCCACCAGCCCTGCAGTAGCTTGCAGAGATGACTAGCGTGCCTATCTGTAACTATCCGCACTTCATTGCTGAATGATTGGCTGCGAAATGGCACATTTAAATTGCATGCTGTGTTGAAGTGATTTTCCTTCCTACCTTGATATTTTGTTATGGAAATTCATGATACATTAACATAACCAGCAGGAGTTCGGAACAGAAAATAATGAATCCTGGTGGGAAGGAGCAGCGCTCTCCACCCTTATCTGTGAATTAATAAATACACATACACCTGATGATCACACCATGTACACTCCAACAAACGCTTACCGCACTTGATGACCGTTCCTCATTGTTAACTGAAGGCTTTCCTTGGTGAGAAATGAATGTAATGGCACCCATGTAATCGAAAAAGGTGGTTTGCAGGAAGATGATTCTGAAAGAAGCATGTCACCATACACGCCTAATGGTCTGATATCCATATTCTGCCTTTCACAACGGGCAAACCAGCATAGATAATAAGACCACCGACCAGCAGCTACTATTACCAGGATCAGTTGGAAGATCATGAGCTACAGTGTAGCTCACCTGTGAAATGTGAAATGTTTGTAGTCCAGCACCACCGCTGTGCTCGCTTTTAAAAAAAAATCTTATGCTGTAAAATATTTTATTATTAAATCAACTCATCATAACTTCAGCGTTCCTACATTTTCTCAGCAAATGGGCCAAGCTAAATTGGACGCAGTGGTTGGGATGGCCCATTCACTGTTCTCTGTTCAATGACTAAAGTCCATTCACCTGATTGTGAATGCATACAGGGCCTCGCTTACTACAGCTTGTTGCTACGGCAACACTTCTCAGAAGCACTGGAGGACCCTAAAGGCTGTGTCAGTGCTTGACAGCCAGGATGCTGAAATGCAAAAAGCAATCAAGCTTTTTTTTTCTCTCGTGAAGATGTGATCTCAAATTTGTTTGGGAAAATAATCAATTCAGTGTAATTCTTCATTGCCAACAACAACAACAACAACAACAACAACAACAACAACAACAACAAACCTACCAGTAGATTTGGAATTTATATTATTTTATTGATGCCAACACCATTATCAAATCTGCCCATTTGTCTGATTCTTTATCGATTCCTTTATTGATTGCTGGTAAATTTTCTGTGTGGAAAACAGTAGTGTTTTATTATCTCTGAGTCTGAATACAGCCAGTGTAGAAGAAACAGCATTCATTTTCATTTAAATTTTCATGCTCAAAGAAAAAATCTGCTAAGCCTGTCTGTGTGATGCTAATGTTATTATAGCCGTCTGTAACGGACGTGCAGTAGTGGCGCTCGTGTGTGTGTGTCAAATACATGACATTCCTGGAATTTAAGGCAATGTTGCGTAGAAAGATGTTTCAGCATATTGCTGATGTTTCCAGCCTTACTTGAAATGATCATTTTACAGCAGCACTGTTGTCATTTCATGAAAGGAAGCCACGCTTTGGACCGTTGCTTCTGCTTCACCGTAACTCCTAATGTGGAGAGAATGACTAAGTGGGTAAAAGCAAACAATAAAAGTCTGGTAAGTCTATTTCCGAGTTCCAAAATCTAAGACAATGTCTTGTCTCATCACGATATCGAAACGACATCGATATATTAGTCCTAGTATAGACGCATGAGTTTGACATCATTGTTTTGCAACACAACATACTGACATCGATAAAAGGAACTGATAACCTCGGACGCATACGATTCCAGTGGATAAGACAATTTGGAACCGGTTCTCAACTGGAACCGGCTCTTGACTGGAACCGGTCCTCGATTCCCATCCCTACCCAGGCGTCTGTGTTGAACTTCAGCACATTTGTCACTTTAAGTTTGTGGCAACTTTTTTGGCAACAGTGGTTAGTGACAGTCGCCAAGAAGTTGCCTGGAGTGGTTAGGTTAATCACACAGGCAGAGGCTGCTGCCAGGATTAATTAGAATAACTCTTAAGAGAGTGAGTCATTTTGTTGATTAGTGCTGTGAGTTTGCCTGTCTGCAACAAAATGCATAATATTAACACAGTAAACACACATAGTCAAACTGGAGATGCTTGTCTTTTGGACAAATTAGCCTAATTAAATGTAGATACTCTGCTGAGAATTGTGCATCACAGGGTTTTTTTTATAGGAATCATTACAATAGATTAAAGCAGTATATAAGATGCACTGTTGGTTCTGCAAAAACTAATTTAATAAAAAAAAAAAAGCTCAGGAAAAAATAATCATTCCCAGAAGGTTCCTGCCAAATTCTGGAGCTCTGGCAAATATCGGATCCATTAAAACCTTTTATTTTTTATGTATTTTTTTAAAGTTAACAGTCGAGAAACACTAAGTAGAATATAGTGTTGCCAATTTGCCAATCACAGTACATTCCCATGTTGCCTGGGTACTTCTGGTATTGACTTGCCAAAAAGCTGAGGGCACCAAAACACCATTGTGCTGCAACTTGTAGGTGACCATGGATGACCCGTATGTGTAAATGTCTGTTCACGCTGTTTTTCTCTTCCATTTTCTAGTTTTCTGGCAGCACACAACTGCACAGACAGCTAAAAATGTTGAGATAGGAGAGCAAATGATGCTGCAGCCTTGTTGTTGACTGATTGTGTCAGTCTGAAAGCCAGCACAGATTTTGTAGCCCAGTGTTGAACTGTCACTGTGAATTATGTTCCTACAGTATCAACAGGAATGGAAAAGGTCTTTATAAAGTTTATTCCACTGGAAGGAAGGTCAGACTCAGATTAAAATGTTAAGACGAGAACAAAAAGAACAATTGATTGGAGATATTGGAAACTTGCATTTGTTTTTCTCACATCGGTCATGAAAATACAAATACTGATGAGACAGGCTAACAGTAGTCAGTGTCAGTGTCAGTGTCACATCAGAGTCATCTGGTGATGACTGGGTGGATGACGAGTGGTGTTGCTGCTGCCCTTTGCTTGTGGTTTGATTAGCTAGCGCATGGTATCGTTGCTGACACTGTAAAACTAAACACATTTTCAGCATGAGTAGAAAAGGGTAGAGAAGCTTCACCAAAAAGGTGCAAAAGGAGGCATTAAAGAAGAGTATCTCTCTCTGATGAGTAATTAATGAACTTATTGATTAACCTTATCTCGAGCAGTAACGTACCCCAAACTGTTGGCATGTCTTTCAACAATATATCATCACTGTGAGAGAGAATCGCTCCTGGCTCTCAGAGTGAAAACTGTGCAGGCTTAAACTGTAGGTTTGCAACACATTATTTAGCATACTTTGACAGCTAATATGTAGTTAAAATAGTGACAGGTTTGGTATTGGTATGGTTACCATCTGGCAAGTTACAATGTTGAAAGCAATGGTTTTACAAATATGTAATTTGCATATATAAAGGACACCTGTCATTTTGTCTCCGACTGATTTCATAAAAATGCAACATTTTTGTATTTGACCCCTACTGATCTATCCTGTTGACTTAAGTGCATTCACATTAGATGGCTGGAGTGAAAAGCAGCAGGAGAAACCCTGCAGTCTCCTCAGCTTGACGTATAAGTTCTTGATCTTTAATGCATTGCTGATTCATTCCCAGATTCACTGGAAACTAAAATCCAGGTGACATTTAGCTTTAATGAGTTAGAGAACATCAGCATAACCAAACTGCTCACAAAGTTGCAGCTAAATAAGGCTAATTCATTTATTAATGTCCAATTTAATTACTGAGCATTTTAGAGCTGTTTCTTTTCATTTTATTTCATTAGGCTTTCGGGGTGTTTTTCTTTTTTTCCATCCTGTTGGAAAAACAACATAGAAAGTTTTTAATGCCTTCTGAAGTGAATTTGTTAACAAGGGGAGCAACACGTTGAGTCTTCATTCCTTTCCCAACGGCACTCAGTTTATTAGTGTTCTATAAAAGATGTTATCATTTAAATCTCTTGTTTCAATTTATCTCCCCTCAAAAGAGCATATTGCACACAAACACAAACACATGGCATGCATTTATTTAGATGTAATCCAAATGGAAGCTTGTTCACTAACATAAAAGCTTTGACCTATTGGATAATGAGGACAATTCAGCGCTAATGATGCCAATTTAACTGAGGTTTATGAACTGATATTGTTGATGGGTCTCTAATTAAATTTAACACAGGACCTTATATTGGTCTCGGCTGCTCTTTCTCAGTCTTTGTGGTGAGCAGTTCAACCCATAAAGCTGCAAAATAAGTTCACTGCCAGAGCCACTGCACACACATTCGCTCTACAAGCTATTGACATTTCTTATTTTACACTGAAACAAGCTGTGTTTTGGAAACAGCAGTGAAATGAATTCAAGTGTGGATGTCGCTCATGTGAATTATCACTGAGTTGTTATTTTGAACAAGATAATGGGAGAACTGTTTTCATCAACCCTAATTTATTGCTCAGTGATTAAAAAAGCAGATTTTAATTTGGGATGAATAACTTTATGTTAGAGACGGTGGTCTTATATGTACTATAGCTACAATAATGCTTTTTTTTCTCCACATCACCTGAATAAGCACATTATCAAGTTGATAATTAGAGCGAGAGTCAGAATTAGTTTATTAATCTTCTTTTTCTTCTGTTCTCTTGTCACCAGGGGCCATCAGCATGAGACGAGCGTGCTTTTTTAGTCAGACAACAAATGTAATCTGCATAACCGTCTTGTGCTGGTGGAGTTTAATCGACGTATTCTCACTTGTTCAAAGCAAACTAGCAACGCTGCAAGTCAATTTCCTTTCAACATTTCAGTGGCTCTCGCTGCCTTTGAAGACAGACATCCATAATGAATGGCGTCAATTTTCATCCCAATTAGAGTGTTTATCTCGGCTTAGTTCACCTATAGTGTTGCCTTTGCCTCTTGTGGGGGCGATGAATTTTCATGAAGGACAAACACTGTATTTCAGATAAAAACAGCTTATCTAGTGCTGGGATTTAAAGCTGGAATAATTTTTTTTCTTCAATTTGTTTGTGCTGTGTTAACAGCCAGTGTGGCGCCGGGTCGTCGTAGTGGTGGGAGGGTGGGAGGAGTTAGCAGCAGGAGAGTAGCGGGAAAACGAACAGGAGAGAGGACATGGTAATGCATGTTTATATAAGAAGAGGTCCACAGAGCTTTCATCTGGAAAATAGAATAAACGGAGCACATCACATCATATCAGACCCTCAGATACAACAACTACACAGGTCACTCAACACATACATAAATACTCTCCATCATGTGTTTATGGTTTATTTTAATGTGTAAATACAGATGCAGTGCCTGTGAGATGTTTTTTTTTTTTTGCAGTGTGAGTGAACATTTTCAGCCTCAAACTCTGATGTAAGTCAGAAAATCCAAGATTGTTAGGTGCAAACTAGGACGGCAGGCTGTTTTTGTGGAAAAGGCGGTTTGTTATTTTAGCACTGAAGTGTTTTGTATGCCAGGGAGCCGGTGCGTGGCGGCAAGCCTGTGCGATTAAGCTGTTTCCCTTGACACTACCTACTGCTCAAGTTCAGGGAACCCTCCGCTCTGACATGCAACATTTAAATGAAGTCATTAAAATTTAAACCGTCTCCGTTCCAGGGACAATCGCTCCTGACATCTGATTGGCATGCGACAAGTTAATGAAACGTAAACAATGTAGCTGCTAAAGCAATATTAAACTTGTTTATCATTGGCTTTTCACACCAACAGATGAGAAACCTGTTGTTGATGCTTTTTTTTTTGCCATTATGTTATCCAAAACTGATACGAATGGCTGAATAGCGTTCTTTTTTAGGAGCATGGTTAAAACATGTTACTGTATTTGATTGATGTGTCTCTTGAGAAAAAAAACAGGAAAGTTGTTGTTATTTTTACAATGCTGGAGTGATCGGGAACCTTTTTCTTTATCTCGTCTGCGTTGGACTGGGTTTGCAGGGTTATGAATTAGAAGTCTTGGGTACAGTACAGTACACTTCACAGTATGTGTTACCATGCCGTTATGGTTCAGACACATACCATGTAACCTCACTTTCCAAATTTGATTCCAGCCCACCAGAAGCAAGAACCTCTGAAGTCCATGTTTGGGTCTAATATGACAAAGATCAGTACAATCATTGATATTTTTAAGTGGGAGAAATACTTATATACATAACTGGCCAAAAACATTAAGCACACAGTAAACTAGTGTTATGTGCTGTGAGTGAAAGAGTAGCTATTATTTTATACTCCACGTCAGGTGTTTGTGCAAGTTTATCTCACTGAAGTTAACTCACCTTCAGTGTTCTGTAGAGTTTACAGCCAGTGTTGCCCTCCTCTCTCCACCATCTCATCCAAACTGTGTTTTTCTTTCCCATTTCTGCATGGATTGCAGTGTAAATTAGCAAGGCAAACTCTTTTTGAGGAATTTCAACATGTGTGTGGTAAGGGAACATGCAAGTATTTGTGTCCTTGCAGTGATTGCCAGGCAAGCCCAGTATGTTGCATCAGTATTTATATCAGGAATTCAATATGTGCTCCTTTCTGGTTGGGAAGACTAAAAAATCTGTATGTTGGTGTAAAAAGTTGTTCTGTGGTTTGTCCTGTCTCATCCTCAGGTTTGTTTACAGCTTTTCTTCTGATGGATATGTTTTTGTTTGTTGAATGATGAGACAAACCAGTGTAAATTAGTGCAGACTGTTTTTAACATTGCCACCGGGGGCGGCCAAAGATGCCACTTTTCAAGTTCTCTACATTGACTTTAATGTCTAATTGTTAAAACACAGTGGCGGGCCGTGCATTTTACACCTAGGCCTTCAGTGGTGTCCTACCTAAATCAATCCACCTCTTAATACCATC
>JAOVVB010202266.1:262-10863 GCA_028570985.1 Heterobranchus longifilis
GCTTTTTTTCCCATTTCATGAACAAGGATTCCCTACTGTGCACTCAGTGAGTGTGTTGCCCTCCATTTCTGAGCATGGGCCAATGCAAGGAGAGCCAGATGTCCTTGTTGCCACCCTACAACGTCAAATTTCCCTCCAAGGGGGGTCCGTGGTGAGGCCAAACAAGCACACGAGTGGCGCAGGATTACATGCATCCATTGAAGTTTAGCCCAAACGGGGCCATGGACGGGACATGGTAGCACCAAGGGGTGCCTCCTGTAGATGGCCAATATCTCACCCTCTCCACAGGGGTATCGGGTGCCGTGCTACCCTGGGAGTGGAATCACGCCGCTTTGAAGGTTATCGACCAGCCAAGAGCCACGGGGAGGTTGGACTGTTGGAGCCACCAGAAAGAAAACAGACATCTATCAGCTGTTCTTTCATGGCTTCATCTGCTCGCCACATTTAATTTCTACAGAGCAAAACACTTAAGGATTGTTGATTCTCTCACATCCTCTCTAACTTTGCCTCAGTCTTTGTTCTTTTGTCAGCTGCAAAGTAATCAATGATCATGTGCCATTTAATACATCTGCTGTGTGACCAAAGCTTTGTATTGTGCTGCAGTGTTTCCCAATAATTAACTAGACTGTGGCGGCCCGCCATCTAATTTGTCCCGCCACAGTCTCATAATGAACCAAAAATATTTTCACTTCTCATAATAACATAAACGATGTGTTTCGTGCCATTGCATCATGAAAAAACGATTCTAGCCCCGCGCTCGCCTGCAAACCTGGCAGCTGACGGCTGTGGAACCAGCATCTATCACTGGTCGGAAAACACGGAGGAGACGCTCACTCCGGAGCTCCTCCCCGTTACTGCGCTCAGCAGCCAAGAAAACAAGACACGGGAAACTTGTTAGTAGCTGTTAGGAGCAGCATTCATTTGTGCACACTGCACAAACTGCAAACTCTACTGTACATTCACAACTACTTCATAATTCACCTCTAAAACTCGGTGCACGCACGCACACACACAGAGTAACGTTAGGTAACGTTACCGTTAGCTGTCTCCGACAGCATATGTCGAGCTGCTTGTTGATATTTTGTTTTGACCATTTGTGATGTGAGCTGGCGTATTGTTTCCCATGCTTTGCAGTTGTAACTCACTGCTGTGTAAACACCATTCGCAGCTTCTTCTTTGCGTTTTAATGGCGGTTGGCAAACCAGCTCATAGGTTCATTAGAGCAGGGTGCAGCGTGTGGAGCAGGAAAAAAAAAAATAAATAAATAAATTTTCTTTATTATTCATGTTACTCTTAAATAATTAATTACAAGATTGTTACTTTCTAAGACGTCTTTCCTCAGATTTCTTTATGATTAAATTGTTTACTAGAGGACAACATTGTTTACAAGAGTACAACGTTCTTAATAGATCGAGCCTCTTAATTTTGCTTTTAACGTGCATCAGAATGATGCATTTAACTTTTAAAATGTACTGAATTAGTACACCTAAAACACCCTAGAAGGTCTGAGGTCCCCCCACCATAGTCTCATGAAATTCTGTGGGAAACACTGGTGCTGCCTTATTTTGGTATTTTGGATAATTTCCAAAAAACATCTGGATGAAAATAAAAATCTGTTGATTGATTCCATCAATATTCATCATTTCTTGGGAGAGCGTAGTTAGTTTTTTCATGAAGCGTACTCTTTTCATATAGTGACCCAAAGCTTTCAGGAGAATAAGGGGATGTCAAACACGGTGCGCTCAGGCCGGCAGCGATAATTACACAAAGCCAATAAACTCAATCTCAAACTGTGCTAAGTGGAAATTGTACACACAGAATACAAATAAAATCGGATTAAGTCCTAGCCCGTGCCTCTACTTTACAGTGTGCCTTATCTGATGAAATCAGAACGGGAGTTACATCTGAGCGAGCCGGAGATCCTTGTTCAGAGACGTGAACATGAGAAATGTCCCCATGAATATTTCAGTTCTGGTGTCATTTTTGCTCTCGGCCTTCCTCTCTCCAGAGGATCTCCTTCTATTTTTGTCATTATGACCTCTCCTGTAGCACAGTTTTAACACCCAAATATCACCGTGGTGCACAAGATAGGCAACGGCCAGAATGCCATGAAATCTGATGTGGATATTCATGGTCCTCAGAGGATAAAGCCTATCCCATAGCCTTACCTCTAGTGGCCCAGAACACAAAAAAAAATACACTCGCACACAAGATATTCTGTATAAAAGCCACATGGGTTTTGCTGAGCACAGTCATGCTCCCAATAGGAAGAACCCATTAGAATTTGGTGATTTTAAGACGCAATCCTTAGTGCCACCATTTCTTTGTGGTAGTAAAACCAGCACTGCAAGCTACAAATGCACCGCACAGCACCATAAAGCATTTATTAGCGATCACAATTATGATTTAAGCTTCTAAGTGTTATAGATTTATTTTAATATGTTTCCAAGAAGTCTAAGTGAAAGCCCTGAGAGGATAGTACTGCATGCATAAAGGGCACGGCAAACATCCGCACACCATGCAAGCATCACACCATTGGGTAATTATTTACAATCATGCCATCATCTCTAATGAGAGAAAAGTGTGAGTTGGAAAGTGGCAATTAAATGTGAAACACGGTGTGTTTACAGCATGAGGTCAAGTGAGAATAGAGCATACACACACAAGGACACGGTGAAGTAGGTGTGCTTAGCACTCAGCATAGATGAGGCTTATGAAATAATCAAATTTACATCCAAGTCGGCTGTTTGGAGGATTTAAATTCAACACCAAAGTATGTAAATACTGAGTTTTGAAGAGACACTGAAATGAGCAAAGATTATGGAAATAATATGGCTCTTTTTTAGATGTTTCATGCCAGAGGATGTTGGAGCAAAGTAACATGCATTTCTGAGCAAATCAACAGCTAAAAGTCTCAGCAATAAAAGTAATACTGTATCAGCAATATGTAAAAAAAAGTGGAACGTGTTTGCTTCTGCTGATATTTTTAGATTAGTCCCTGCTTCGTCCCTCATGAGACAAAGTTATCCTCACGTTGCAGGCTGAAAATAGACTACTTTGTAGGTAAATGCCGGCTCCATTTAGCTTAGCGCGCTGCAAGATCATAATGTTTTCCATCCAGATCAAACTAGTTCCATGCAGATGCCAACGGCCCATTGGTATCCACGTTGGCGAATGGTATTTCTATTAGATTTAGTCACACTCCTGTGGTTTGCCCCCCTGCTTTGTAGCAGTGTTTGCACTTTGTCCTAATAGAGCAAAAAGAGCACCCCTTGTCTGAGCAATTTAAAAAAGCAATTTGTTCTCTTTCTCCCTCTGTTTGCTTTTACTGTGTTCTGGCCCAGTGCACTGGGAGCAAGCTAACCTTACATAAATTACTCCTAGTGCCTATGAAAATGTCAACAAGACATGGCTAACTCCCCCTCCTCCCATGGCGTATAAGAAAACGTGCGTGTGCGTGACCATGTAGATGTTACATGCACGCAAAGTTTACGCATGTGTGACTGTCTCTGGTGGCAGAGTGCGTCTCTCCAGAGTGAATATGAGTGTGTGGGTGTCAAGGCGTCAAGTTGGGGGGGGGGGGGACAGCTGGGTGGCCCGCTGGCTGCTGACGAGGATGGATGGATGAATGTGAACATCTCTTTCACGCTCCTTTCACAGCGACTGGGCTGATTCATCCGTCTAGAGATGCCGTTGTCATTTCGCTTGTCTGATGCGCACTCCAACCACTCCCACTGATGGATCATTCCGAGGCCCCCTCCTCGTCTGTGACTGTGTCTGTGTCTGTGTGTGTGTGTGTCTGTGTCGCGTGGTCATCCCCGAAAATGTTCCTCTCGCTGTGCGTGTGGGCGCATGAGAGACTCTCTGCGGTGCAGAAATGTGCATTTGTCAACATGGAGCAGACATCCAGCTTCTTCTGCAGTTGTATTCTTCATTGAGACAAGGGGTGTTTTTCAAAAACAAAGTGAAGAAAAACAAGTAGAAATATGGTCGCATGCTGCTCTTGCCCACTACAAATGCTTCCTCTCTGCGGGTGGGTACCTTCTTGCTGGTGTCACATGGACTTTTCTCCCACAAACTGCCTCTTAAGCTCCTTTTATCTGTCACCATCATTTACAACTCGCACGCACACACACACACACACAAACCTCCCCTCACACTTTGTTTTGATCCTGCACGAGCGGAAGACAAAAGTTGCTGAAATGGGAATTAAAAAAACATCAATATGGTGTTTAGTCAGTAGGGTTGTGCACCGTTCACATTTGAACCGATGCCGGTACCTTTTTTTCAGTCCTTTATTTTCTTTGTAATAACAAAAATGTAATTTCACTTGTAAAAAATGAGTCCAAACTTCTCAATTTCAACATGTGTATTTACTTAGAACATTTAGTTATTTATTTAGAATATTTTACACACCACGCAAAATTAAACCCCCCCTCCCTCCCTCTCTCTCCCTACAACCTGCCGCCTGTCAGTCAATCACCAGGGCATAGAAAACACTTTTGTCTTGGAGGAAACTGAAAGCGAAACTTAACACTCAGCTCGCCGTTAATGTTATATTAAATTATATCGCAGCCAGTGCTGTCTGCGAGGAGTTTTAAAAAGTCTAACCTCACTTGTGACTGCTTTCAGCAGACTTTGTGACATTAACGAGCTGCAGCGGCTGCAGTCGCTCTCTCTGCTCTGCTGCTGTGTTTGTGTGTGAAGGAGGGAGGAGGAGGAGGAGGAGATGACGGAGATGACAGAGAAGCTCGCGCTCACACGCTCTCAGGTACCGAGTCGGTACTCTGTAGCACCGACGTACCCAAGACCTGGTGATCAGTCTTGAAATCTACCAGGATTTTAATTTATTATTCGTCATGTTTGCCCTGTTACGCCTGTATGAGATGCGGGCGGGCTGGATGAGAATGTGACAGCAGGAAGTCAATCAGAGTTGACCATTTGCCAGGTTGGGAACAAAAGCAGGGATTGTTTTTTTCCCCTGTGAAACATCCTCGAGTCAGACCCAAACAGGGATTACATTCAGCTGACATCTACTCCCACGCTGGGCTCAAAGAATGCTTGTGGGATTTGACATCTTGCAGGTAAACAACTTCCATAATGGATTGAGTTATAGTGTAGTGTAAGTAAGGAGTGGGGGAAAGGAATCCCTTCTGAGGCTATATGAAGTGTGTCTGTGTGTGTGTGTACAGGAGCCAGTATACTATGGTATGTTTCCTAAAAGGTAGGCCTAGTATATAGAGCAGCCGTTTCAGCACCAAGGACAGCTCCTGCAGTCAGTCCCAATAATAAAGTGTTGAACACAGCTTCATATTTAGGACACGTTTCTGGGTAGAACGTTTAAAGACTCTCTCTCATTCAGTTAGAAGAAATAGAAAACTTACTTTCAAGATGTTAGGCTTTTTCAACCAACAGCAAAGAAGAAAGAAACGTCTCTTACAGTAAAAAGGTAAAAAGAAACCTAAAAACAAACTCACAACTGTAAATATTCATGCAGTACTGGCTGTCAAAGAGTACTCTAAATTTGAATATATATTTGAATTGTAAAAACGAAAAAAACAGCACTTTACCTTGCTTGCTAATTAAGTTCCTGGTAATGCAAACTGACCATTTCCTGCTGCTGCAGCTTCACATTAAAAGCATTTAACTGGCGAAACACGAGAGGACTTTTATTCTGAAGTAGTCACAGGAAATGCAATGTTTGACACAGACGGCCAACTTGCGTCTGCAAAACAAAACACCGGACATTTTCTGCAGGAGACACACCTCAAACTTCTCAACGAGGTATCCATTTCATTCATACACAAGAGCACAAAGCCAATTTTTAGTTTGAATTACTTGTATTAATTTTCAACTCATGCTTTTGCGCAGTTGTCAGAAGAAGAGTAGCCTCTAATTTCACCAAATGTGGAACTCAGCTGAAGCCAAATAATGCTTGTTCCTTGTTAAAAAACAACAACTCAGAAACACACAAAAAGCACATCCATGTATCATCACCTGAACTTAACACCTAGCACGCGAGATACTAAAGCTGGACGAGCAAACTTCCCTTTGTCGAACCTTAGAATGCAGTTATGGGTGTGAGGGAGGATGTTCGCTGCTTCCTCAGCTCGTTCGTTCCTGACGGCTTTAATGTCTGATTGTGTGATTGCAACGCACGCTGCAAACAATGTCTCAATCAAGTGGAAAAGAAAACGTATTTCCATAAACAAAGAATTCCCGTGCATTAATGAGAAACAGGCCGGATGTTTTGGCTTCTGTTGAACGGAGAGCAGTAAAATACAGTAGAGGAGACGAGGACCGACACCATGAGCTCTTTTCTTAGACAAGAGTTGTAATTACAGTCTTATCTACTATTCTGAGCAATTAGTGAAATGGAGGGGAACCCGTGCCGGCGCACACACTCACATATAGACACATAATCTACATAATCACCAGAGGGTCAAAGAGGCTGTGTGTGAGTTCCTCTGTCTGTAGCTGAGTGAGCGACTCTGAGTGTGTGTGAATGATTTAACCTGTGTGACCACAGATGGGGCAGCTCTGTAAATGACAGTATGATGGCCTGCACAAGCACTCTTGAATTACTGTCCTAATTGGGCTGGTGGGGACAGGGGCCACTGATGACTGTCCCGGAGGGAGGACAGGATACATAACCCCAGTGCACCCTCGCTCACCCTCACAGGCAAACACACCACATTTGGTTATAGTGGCCACACTCAGTGTTTTATCTTAGAAAAAAAAGAGAACAGAAAAGAGCACTTAATGTGCTTATAAGTGTGTTGCACCGTAATTAGAACAAAGTGTACAAACATACAAATAAAATACACTTACTTCCAAGGATAATTAACATTTGACAAGCCTGTTGGCAAAAAATCTAACAGTATATTCTCACACTGCAGCAGAGCTTTCATTTACCTAAACTGCAGAGATAGTCAAAGCCTGTATTTGAAACACACCTTTCTATCTAAGAGACAGCCCTTTATTTCTAGCATGTATGATATTTTATACTTAATTATATTTATTTACCAGGGACATTAATCAACATTTCAGTCTCCGCTTCAATGTAAATGTGACAGAGTTAGCTAATGAGCTCATTTTCATCTGCAGTCCCTGGGCAGGTTATTACGAATTAGTGGCCTAATGTTATCAATACAAGGTTTCAACAAGCACTCTGGTACTAGCACTGCAACTAATGATGTTTCTCTTTGTTGATTAATTAGTCGATATTCAGTAGCTATTCAGTTTACTGTCACAGAGGAGGAAAGAAACCAGAAAATACATTTAAGAGCCGGAATCAGAGAATTTACTAATCTAATCAAAAAGATGAATTGATTATCAAAATAGTTGGCAATTAATTTAATGGTTGAAAGCAATCAATTAATCTTTGCAGCTCTATACAGTACAATAAAATACATGAATATATTAGCCTAGATATTGTAAGAACAATGAGAGTATGCAAAGGCAGTGCCAGATCTGAGGTAGTACGAGTACTGAAGTTTGGTTTGCTTTAAGCGATCTTAAGTTTATGTTTAAAGGTTAGGTAGTTAGTGCTCTCTCTTAATACAGTAGGAAGAGTACTGCAGGAGTGGGTGGCTCCGACTGAGAAGATTGCTTAAACTTGCTACGTCTGTATTTTACAACACAGTCTGGTAGTTGCCCTTGTTGCCCTGCTGCTAGTTTCTGCATTATGAGCTGACTCAGTGTGGGAGTCGTCAGGCTGGGTACCGGTGTATTGTCTGTATTGAGGCACTACTTCCGCCGGGCGGACGGTTCCGGCTGCAGGAAGTCCCTCCTCCCCTTCGTGTTCCCATTCTCAGAGTCCCGTCGCCAAACAACAGCCTCCGAGTTATCAACCTACACACTGAAAACTAAAGTTTTGAAGAAGATTCGGATGGTGCAATAAGGCAGGCCTGCTCTGTTCTCTGGGTTAATGATTGTAAAGTTATATTATATAGTTTTATTTACCGAGCGTGGTCTGTTGTTTGCAGTGAGTTAGCGAGGCTAACTGTAGACAAAACTAAACCAGTTTTGGTGGTGTCCCCCTTTGGTCGCACTAATGGAGGAGCAGGTTAAA
This sequence comes from Heterobranchus longifilis, assembly GCA_028570985.1. Taxonomy (NCBI): domain Eukaryota; kingdom Metazoa; phylum Chordata; class Actinopteri; order Siluriformes; family Clariidae; genus Heterobranchus; species Heterobranchus longifilis. Next base: position 8,337 of record JAOVVB010202266.1, read on the forward strand.
ACACTACAGTTGAGGGGGGGGGAGCTTACGCCGGCCAAGACACCGACGCCAAAATAGCTGCAGGCCATTTTTTTCCATTGTCTACAGATCAGCTGGAACCAACGATAAATGGAGAGCAATGCTACAAAAGCCAACGTTTGGAGACAGATTGTTGTGGATGAAGTTCATACGGCGATCCACTGGTAAGAGCAAATTAAGACAAACAATCCTCCAGAGTTTAATATACGGAGGCTTCACCTCTCGGGAAATGGATTAAATTAATATATATACAACCATGTGAATTATCTGCAACACGTGTAAGAAGATGCATAACAATTCATAGTGTAACTTTCTTCAAATTAGAAGTTTTTCAGTAATTGATCCCCTGCAGAAAGCAGTTGATTTAATTCATTTTCCCTGGTAGGCTTTTTTTATTTGACATATCTGCAGGAAGTTTTAAGAATGTGAATGAAAACCATCGGATTGCACGTCATGGATTTCCTTGAGAATTCATGGCGCTTACATTATGTATTCGAATTATTTTTTTCTGTGCCAGATCAAAACATTGTGCAAGATGATTCATATTCTTTTGCTCCCGTCAGACCCAAAAATCTCCTCCAATATTAAAATCGCATTCGTCACTCCTCCGATTCCCATTTCCCAGAGCACATTTCATCGCTCGACAAACAGACGAGACACTGGGCCACGGTGAAATGTTTTTTACACCATCACATTAAGTGTTCTTTTCATCACTCCAGCACATCATCTCCTCTGACAAACGGTGAAAAGAGCAGTCCGGCAGAGGAACGGCCTCTGCTTTACGATCGACTATCCTTTCCCCATAAAATGAAAGTGATAAGAAAAGCTGTCAGATCAGATGAGAGGAAACATGCTAAGTGGCTGATGCAACACTCTTATACCAAAGAAATATATTCCAGTGTTTCCTGCCTTGTAAACCAACATTTGTGGGTCTGATAAGAATGAGCAAAATGTGTTCCGGTTATGCACAGTCTCGCAAGAGTGCAGCTTATGCTTTGTCAATATTGTCTTTCTTCAGAACTACACATGCATGGTTGTGTGACATTCAAATACAAGTCCATACAAGCCTCACACACACACATAAACGCATGCACACACATGCACACACACACACCGAGGACCAGCAGGGACTTTAAGGTTCACTGAGCAAGTGCATAAATAAGCTTGAGCTCTGCATGGAAGTGTGTGTATGGGAAGGAGAGAAGAAGCGGGTGTCTGTCTGTCTCCTGGGTTCTGATGTGTGTGCTAACCATCGCCGGCATTTCCCCTCACTTCCAATCGCGGCTCAGGTAATTGGATCCCCCCGCTGAGCGGATGGCGTCCTTCTGCGACACGGAGGAGTGTGTGTTTACATCGCCACATGTCGGTCAGTCGGGTGGCCTCAACGCTAGTCGGAAAAAAAAGGTGTTTGGCTCGTCTCTCAGAACGCAGCAGAGTGTGGAGATGATTACCTGCGATGATAGCGACTCGGCTGTTGACTCCACACAACAGGGGATGGAGCCGCAGCCGAGTGAAAGCCAGAGTCGCAGCCAACACTTGACAGGCCGCGGCTCGGCTTGCTCTCAATGAAATGATCCAAGTCTATATTTTAAAAAGGTCCCATATTGTAAAAGTGAGATTTTACATGTCTTTTTTAAATTATAAAGCAGGTGCAATATAAACACTGTGAAAGTATCAAAACGCTCAATCCACGGAGAAATGCACACAGCCCGTATTCAGAAACTGTCTTTAAATGAGCCGTCATGTCTGCGGTGTGGAGATACGCCGATAAATTAATCGGAATTTTAGCAAAATCGCAATATGGCCTATTTTCAAATCGCAGGTACCACAATATTTGTTAAAGGCAAAATCTGTGTCAAAATACCATTTTAAATTAAATATTGTGGTGCAGAGATGTCCCGGCCTACACATTGTGTTCGACACACTGAAGAAAAAATATTTGTTTGTTACAGATCCTCGCAAATAAACAAACAAATTTATATATTTTTCAATGAAAATGTACAGAAGCCCTGAGAGGCAGCAGGACTTTTTTGCCAGGTCCATTTTTCAATTAAAAAAATAAAATAAAATTGTAAAATAATTTCTCTAAAAAAAAAAAACCTGAGCTTGAAAGAATCACCTGTTTCCACAGATGGGAAAAAAAAGATCCTGGCAAAAAAAAAAAAAGAAAAGAAAAAAAAATGTGCTCTCAGGGCTCTGTAAAAATGAGAATAATGATGCAAAAATTATAATTCCTTGTTATATCGCAAATCATATCGCAATATGAGTTAAAATAATCGCAAAACTCATTCAGCCCTACATGTGATTAACTAAATCTGTTTTGGGATAAAACAAGTCTTGGTGAAATATTATGACAAGAACATGTATTTATGTCTATCTGTCTGTCTGTATGTCTGTCCTTCTGTCTATCTGTCTGTCTGTCTGTCTGTCCTTCTGTCTGTCCGTCTGTCTGTCTGTCTGTCTGTGTGTCTGTCTGTCTGTCTGTCTGTCTACACAGTGCCGTTACAGT
>JAOVVB010202277.1:0-10863 GCA_028570985.1 Heterobranchus longifilis
AATGCCTCGTTTCCACGTAGCTCTTTGTATGAATGCGAGTCAACTGAAAGTCCATTCATTCTGATGGAAACCTCCGTGATCTCCGACATGTTTGCGAAACTCCCCCTTATGTTTTTTTTGTTTTTTTTCCTTCGGTCTGGAATCTGCCTCGAGTACATTGACATACATTTAAATATTCAAACTTTTGTGGCAGATTTCAGACAGACCACATGTAATATGTAATTATCAAATTTGCTAACAGGCTTCTAAGGTGCAAAGTCAAAAGAGGTCAAAACTCCAACAACACTTAAAACAAGTAAAAACAACAACTTCATTGTAAGACCAACGCATTTCAACTTTGTTAAAGTAATTTTTCATGCAAAAAGGCTGTTTTCAGCCTCTAAAATATGGAGATTTCCTACTTTTCTCTGTTTTATATCATATTAAACTGAATGTCTTTGAGTTTTGGACAAAGCAAGACATTTAAAGACATCACCTTGGACTTTGAGAGACTGGGATGGATGTTTTTCACGATTTTCACAAACAATTAATCGATGAATCTCGAAAAATAATCAGCAGATTAATCGATAATGAAAGTAATGGCTGGGACCAACACTAGCAGTCACCTGTGCTTACCTACCAACCGACTGTATATTTATTTGTGGTGCAGTGAATCTGTGATGTGCACTTCAGGTCAGTAACATTACTATTCCAGCCTGAATCACAAAGATCCTCCGCTGTGTGTCTTGTGATGCATTAAATCTGTACATTTCTGGAGGGTAAGATTTGGGCTCCTTTTTTTGTCTGATTCTCCTGGATTGTGACTCAGTGGAGCGTGATGCGCCGGATACCATGGCGGAACACAATCTTCTTATTGTCATATTGTAAACCGATGGAAAAAGGGGAATGAAACATGACAAGGCATCAATAAGCACAAAACAGCCTATTTTAGTCTTTGCATTCTCGTGTCCCGGCACTGTTTCTGCACTGCAGGACTCCATTGTGCTGCAGATGGGTAGAAATAAACACGCAGGACCACGGTCCTTTATAATGACTTTTCTCTCAGCAGATTATAAACGGAGACACATTGCTGTGGTGCTAAGCTATGTTAAGAAAATCTTTTCTGCTGGGGAAGTGCCTGTGTTTTGGTTTTGTTTTTTTTAACCAAGAGGTATTAAAGGTAATTATACCGGCAAGATAAACATAATTAGCACAGCATGAAACTCCACGCCTTTACCCGTGAATTTTCCATCACTAATTATCTTGGTATGGTTTAACAGTTTGTTGGCCCTTTCTCAATCAGGATCCATGCATTTTGCGGTTAATGTTCACATTATGATTCTTTATTTACACCTCACTCAGTGAGCTGTTGTGTCCTCAGAAAAAAAATAGATACTAGAAGGCCATTTAACTTCATCATTTATTCATCAGTGTGCATCAAAGTTTACCGCAAGTGACAAACTCTTTAGCCCTGAATCTTTGCTTAGACTTTCCTCTCGCCGCGCTGACCCTGGATGCTGCAGGGATTTCAAGTAGCAGTGCACTTGACATTGTTTTGTTGCTGCCTCTTAGGCTTTACATAGTTACAGAAAGTACGTGGCTGGTTTCCAAACTTCCCTCTTTAGATGCTTTTGGTGGTGACGGCCGACGATGTTCCTGCGTGTCGGTGACTCCCTCACAGACTCAAGTCAAATCTATTTATAAAGTGCTTTTAACAGCCAGGTTTGTCACAGAGTGCATCACAGAGGGAGGAGAGAATGACAAGGAAAAGAACAAGCGCATCACAAAGAGGATGATGGGACGTGTGTGTGTATCACTTGCAGAACGGGGGTAAAGTGAAAGTTAATATGGTGCATGCACGGATGAATGCTCGGTTTGCAGGTGCAAATCTCAACGTCACAAAATCTCAACGGCGTCCTCACCTGCAGCTCTGCTGTGTATTTCAGTGGTTTTGCAGATGAATGCAGCAGACTATAAACTGTAGAGTTTATAAACTGTGTGACTGCCATTGTGAATGTTCTACAACAAAATGACAAGCATTCATCCGTTTCATCTCAGCCACATTCAGCAGAATTGAATAGACCTTGGATAAAAGACGTTTATTATAACCATAATGCATTACATAACACCAGCTTATTGCAGACATTTTCTTTTATAATAATAACAATAATAAAAAAAAATAATACTCCCATTGTTGACAATGGAATAAACAAGATATCATTTATCTTGCTCGTACATTCACCACCAAGCATTTTAACATGAAAACACTGCAACATAAATAATTCACCAAATAACTTATTTTTTTCCCCCAATATCCACACCGGTCTCATTCCCAGCTTGCCGCTTTGTCACGACCCTCAGCGTCTGATACCGACACACGAGGCACCTCGTTAGCACGCCGGGCTTTCAGCTAACTGCAATGTAAACCCATCTGCGGTAATATTAGACGCTCAGAGCTCGAGCTCCTGATGTCATGTGACGTGGAAGGGTGGTGGACTTTCACCCAGGAGTGTTTGAGTCCCGTGTGAATCCAAAAGTCAATGTGGACAAACTTACTTATTATAACCCAAACATGGTCTTTTTTCTAAACTTGTCCAAGTGGTTTGTTGCCTAAACATAGAGAAGTTGTTCTGCTTGTATTCAGAATGTAAAGCATGTGTCCCACGTGTTTAAAACTGCGCCCACAAGCGTCATATTTGGACGCGTAGGGCGACCCATTGCGTTCAATAGTGACGCCGAGGGGTCCTGACGATGCAGCCACTGCACAGTTTTCATTTTGTGAATGATCCCAAACTTCATACACTTTCTGTGGTTTTCTCTGGCCTCTCTTCCCTCCGCCCTATTCTCTCTCTTTTCCTCTATTATTCAATCCGCATCAAATCACGTCTTCTTGACGTCACCTGTCCACAGCGACAGTAATAATCAGGGGACTGCCCACTGGTCCAACTTCTGTTAACATATCGTTAAATTTAACAGCTTACCGGTAAACATCTACTCCTTCTAAAAGATCATTTATTATTTCTAACGACTCATAAACAGACACTAACTCTTTCAGCGAACATTATTTAACATAATTCAGTTTTTTAACTCCATGTAAAGTGAATAAACTTGATGTGTACAACAGTTGACACATTTTTATAGCATTTTAAATGATTGTTTTATGGTGTGATGATGCTGTGGTGAAGGTCTGGTTAGGTTTAGAGAAAGATCATGGTTTGGTTTTAAATGATTACTTGTAGCCTACATGAAAATATAGGCCTACTAATGCATTAAGGGCAAAAAACGGTCCAACGGGGCATTTTTGGGACTATTGGGGTGTCGGACTGTCGGACCAGTGGCATGGCACCAATAATCATCCGAGTGATGAAACGAAGATCATTTTTTTAGTTAGATTTTTAGTAATGGAGCTTCTCGAGTTTCTCGAGGAATCCTTGGAGTCCTTCAGTTTGCAGCCTGCTGGACTCCGGGGGGGATGGAGCACTGCAGCAGAGATGTAAGATGAATGCAGTCCACTTCTCTGGACATCTCTGCAGCTTTCACGCTGACTGAAAACAGCATCCGTCCAGATAAACCTCCCAAATCACTCAAAGTGTGAAAATACTCTTTAAGCTTGTATTTTACAACTGTAATGTTTTTTTATCCAAAGCTCCTGGGCAAAGCAGAAAACTGTATATCAGGGTTTTGTGAAATGCATATGATGAAAATAAATGGGTGGAGGGACTTTGGGGACTGAGCAGTCGTGAAACGAGAGGGAGAGGGAGGGTGCAGTATTCTTTATGCTGACATCACCCGCTTATGGCCTCGTCATCTCGAGTGGCTCGCAGGCAGCCGGGGAGAAAGCAGACGGGGGGGAGCAGAAGAAGAAAAGGTGTTGGTAGTGGCGTCCCAGTGCTGCGATGCTGCTGCCTCAGCCCCGTGTGTCACGCAGAGCGTCAGCTTGATTAATGAGCCTCGGGCTCCCATGAGTCGCTGTCACAGGGACAACACAGATCAATACATAATGAAGGTTCGCTCCGGAGAAGCTCACGGCCGCTGTGTTTTGTTGGAGATGTCAGGTGATTGAAATGTTTGAACAATAGTTCTGCATGTTATTATATCAGACGCACCGTAAGCATCTTGAGAAGTTGACGCAGAAATTCTGCAGCCGGTTGCAAAAAAACACCTTAAACATGAGGATGACACTTAAGGATTAGTTTCTTCTTCTTCTTACTTAAGGAGGTTGGACAGAATCCCTTAAAATGTTTCCTGAGTTAAGGAAAAATCTTCAGGTATTTACTTCATAGAGAGAGTTTTTACAGCGCTTTTATCATCTCATCTGTTATCGTCTCACAGAGTTGTCCTGTAGATAGTAAAAGAAAATGGCAGAAGAAAAGGAGACAAGAAAAACTAATTGGTCAGAGCAGGAAAAGATTATACTTCTGGAGGAATACAACGAAAGGAAGAAAAGTAAATTTGATCTGCAAATAACAGCAAACAGAAAACAACAAATGTGCGAGGAAATTGTAACGAAAATGAATTCAAGAAGAAGAAGAGGTAAAAAAAACCAATGACAACTTGTCTGTTCTGGCAAAAAAAAAAAGATCATTAATAACAGGGAGGAATCCAACACAACAACTAAGAAGAAATGTAACCATTAAGGTGAGACTAGACATTCATTTCAGCCATGTTGCAGTTAAGATCGAGTTAGTTATCTTAGGTTTTTTTCCTTACGTTGATTGATAACTAAGGTCTTTTGTGCAACGGTTTAACTGACTTTGAGTTCCTTTAGTATAAGACCAAGATAAGGAGAAAACCATAAACACTTAAAGAAAAAGACTTGTGCAACCGATTTTATTTTAAGGAAACCTTAAAGAACAAGACCTCCTCTAGACACATTGTATGTAAATAATATGTACAAATACTCTGCCATGATTCATATTTTGTTTAACATGGTTTTCCCACAAAAAAAGCAAATAAAAACTCTTCTCATCTACTCTTCTTATTAAGTATTTCTTATTAAGAATTCTTATTAACAAATACTGGATTGGGCCTCAAGCTCCGCCCACCGCCGCTGCCATAGTTACGCTAGTCTCGATTGGCTCCTTAGACACATGATGTCATAAAACCTGTCTGTCTGAATCTGGAGTTTTGAGACTGTTGTTGGCACGCTGCAGTTTGAAGGCAGAAATTCTCAGCCGTGCTGTTGATGCTCATTTCACTCCTGATATGTCTTGTAGCAAATAAAAAAACACCATATAGACATGGTTAAAAAGTAGATTTTCACGAGAGGGGCTCTTTAACATCAGCTGCACTCAGGTGAGGTGACTGAAGGTCATAAAACCTGAGGGTCATTAAGCTCCTAAGACCAGCAGCTGAGTTTATTGTGTCTTCTACAGAAAATGAAACCCTAGCTGAACAGTTTTAATAGCAACACGTCTACTGCGTGACCCCATCAGCACATGCCTGCTGCACGCCTGTGACCCAGCGGTTGAGGGACAGCGTCCTACTCCGGCACACGACCCTGGCTGTCCGCATTACATCTGCTCAGCGTAGACCAAACAGTTTGCGTGACAGTCGGTCTATCAAAAGCATTCGGCTGACCCCCGTGCAATACTCGGGGAGAACAAATTGAGGACAAAATGGCCACAGCGCCATCACCTACTGTTCTATCCTCTCAAGAGGGCACACATTTTATCCTCAGCAGAGGTGAGAGCACGACATAGGAGAGAGAGGAAGAAAAAAAAAACAGTATAACACAGCGTCTAGAGAAGCAAGCAGGAGAATTGCTTGGGCGCCGGGACTGTCATGTCTGTATAAACAGGCATTGATTTTCCTGTCCAGCCCTGGCACCTCAGCCATTTATTCTCAGCTTTGTGGTTGGGGCCCAGCGGGGCTGGAGAAATTCTGTTACAGTCCAGTTGGGCCCTTGAGGCCTGTGTGTGAGAATAGATTTCACCTGTAAACGAGGAGAGGGACTGCAGCCACTTAACAAGGGCAGCCGGTGTCACCAGAGGGCAGGATGGGTGAAGTCACACTGGATGGATAATGACACGTACCGAGGAAAGAGAGGGAGGACGAGAGACAGAAAGAAGGAATGCGAGGAAAGAGGGGGAAATGATTGATACTGTGGAAGAGGGAGAGAAGGAAAGGAGGTGTTCAAAACACTGGATAGAAGGAAAGAATAAACAGAGGAAAGAGAAATAATGAAAGAAAGGAAACTACAAGAAAAAGAAAAACATTTATGAGCTATTCGAACACCAGCGTACAGTTTTATCACTATGTCACCAGACTAAACTAAAAAACTACAAAGCAACGTCCATCCGAGCCAATGTCAATTTCTCAACACGTCAGTGAGAAAATATTAAGCATGATTTATCCAGATGATTTATTTTTTTTCTCTGCAACTTCGCCTTTTTATCACATAACTGGTCAAACCCTCAGTGGTTTCAGACAGAGCAGCCTGGTGTCATTCACCAAATAAAACTATTTCTAGTTAACTTCACAGGTCATAATTAGAGGTGTGTGATATGATGATATTAGAGTGATTAGAATGGCTCCATGATCTGCCTTTACAGAGAGATCTTTGTTATCATGCTACAGTGCACATTCTATGAGTTGCAGTTCTATGACTCAGTGTTTCTCCAGTGCAGTTAAATGATCAGCTGTTGTATTACAACCTCCCCAAACGCAATCAATTCACTGCCTCTACTTTAAGCAGCCAGACATTACCACCATTTAGCAGTCTGTTTTTGGTTTTTGGTCTTTCAAAAGAGCAGCTGGCAGAAAGGAAGTCTCCCAGCTGATCTCGCTACAGAGTCTCTCCACCACCACCACACGGAGCCTCTCCACACACGGAGTGAAGGACACACAGGTGAAATGATGGTAACGCTGTCACTCACCTACATGTTACGAACAGCCTCCGCAGTGAATGATACGCTAACAGATTGTGTATTTTTGTGTTTTTAGCTGAGCTTGTGTAGATAATATTCAGTTAAAACAGATCACTTGTTTTGACCACATTGATCTGAAGTTTGCTGCTGGTGACCTAAAGTAACCCCGGTGCGTGTGTCAGACTCTGTTTAAAAAATAGACTTTTAAATGCTACATTGCTTGTCAGCTTGGCAAACCAGCTGTAAAAGTGACACATTTTCTTTTTAAATAAGTGCTGGGCGGTGGATCTAGTTCATGCAGATGTGAAGAGTTTTTCATGTGTAGAAGACAAACTGTTAAATATGTGGGAAAGTACCAGTGATAAGTGATAAATACTTAAAGAAACTTTAAAGTATTAAACTTGAGAACAGGATTTGGTGTGGTGTTTTGTTACTTTAGGGCTATATTTATTTAAATAGAGGAATTAGTTTGATTGTACTGTTCAATAATTTGCAAAATAGTCTTAAAACCAACATGAAAAAAAATTGTGATATGATATTTTTGCCATGTCGCCCACCCCTCATCACAATGTACTGCATTTATATACTCATGTACTCAAAGAGCTTTACAACACATGCCAACACCCGCACACGCACACACACACACACACACACACACACACCAGAAGCTGCCATGCAGGGCAGGGGTAGCCAAACCTTTTGATTGTGGGCCACATACAGAAAAATATAAGGAGTCACCGACCAAACAACAGTAAATGTATAGTTTTCACCCAGTAACACTGCAGGAAAATCAGTGTTTCCCTATGTGCCATAGAAAATTAATTTTCTATCAAAATAATTGTGCAACACAACTAAAGAGTAGGTCTATTATGTTAGACATTACAGTATTTCTGTATCTGCTCTTAAATTAAATTAAATTAAATTAAATACTTTTAAACTAATACAGTACAGTGCATGGCCTAAGCGCCCACTTAAAATATTGCAATGCTCTGTGTAAATCTGTAATTATTAATCTGTTATTAGGATGTAACAAACAGAACAGGCAGGAATGGTAAAATATTGGTTTCTGTGCCAAGAGGTTAAAACAGCTATCTGTCTCGCTACAATTTAGTCTCTGAGGGCAACTGTCAATATTTCGAGTGTTCCAGTGTAGCCAGCGGATATCTGGACAACAGATATCCTCTTCTGTGCGCCACATGATTACAGTCTGATTAGCAACTTGCAATCTCTGAACCCATCGTCTATCAGTCTGAATACGATTTAGAATGCAGATACATTTTTTAATTAAAAGCTAAATCGTTGTCAGACGATTGCTAGTCGTGGATAAATCCGTACAGGAAGTCAACAACAACAACAGCCTCCGAGCTATCAACCTACATGCTGAAAATAACAAGTTTTGAAGATTTAGATGGTGTAATAAGGCAGGCCTGCTCTGTTCTTTCAGTGAATGATTGTAAAGATCTACAAAGAAAATGTTCACATCATTTTCGTGGAGGTGTTCCACCGAAACACTCCCGACACTATTTTGCAGAAGCACCGTTGGGACGTGGCGCCACCCAGGACGATTGTGATTGGAAATACAAACAGGCCAGAGAGTTTCCAGGAGTGAAAGCACATTGAATCCAGACTTTCACCCAGCAGGTCTGGCTACGCGAGACTAGAGTTTGAGTAACATCTCCGCTCTCTCTTTCTTCATCTGTTCTTGAATATACTGTAGTGAGCGACAGAGAGTGTGTTGTACCCAGCATGGTATTCAGCAGTGTAACAGTTAATAGGAGTCCCCTCTCAATATATTCTATACAGTGTGTACATAACACAGAACTAATGAATATGTTCAGGAGATCTCAAGAGCTTGCACTCGACACTGCACTTCCTCGGGTCCTCAGCAAGTAGATCAGATGAGCGGTTCTCAAGAAATGTGAAGACAAACAGACTGCCTTGTTTTATCGCTCGATTTTTACATTCTGACAGAGAAGAGGCTTGTGGAATCACGTCTATGTATACTCAGCATATGTGTGCAAAGACTGCCAATTATGGGACTGAGAGCTGTTTCAATTTTGTTTTTCTTCCTCTATAACCTTCCCATAAATTACACTGAACCCAGAAAAGATTAGAGGTAATTAACTCACAAACATAAACAGTAAGGACCCCCTCGAAAACAAGATGGTTCATCTCAAGGGGTTTTTCCTGATAATAAATGTCTCTAACACTAAAATAAACAAAACATTTAAAGAAGAATAAACTAAAGAATGATATTAAAACACCATCATTTTGGTGTTTTAGAGTAGGGGTAAATTCATCATTTGCAGACTGGGTAAACATAGGAATCCCAGAAGAAGATCTTCTTCAGTAAATTGAGGTAGTAATTTAGGTTACAAAATTATAAGTCCTAGTTCCGTCCCCAGATGCCTACCAGAGGCCTCCAGCGGCCCGCTATTTTGGGAACCTCAACAGTATTGGAGCAAAAATGTAGAGTTTACTTTGTTCTGGGGGTGGTGGTAAAGGAAAACTCATGTAGTCTCCAAAATGGAAATGGGTTCATCATCAACAAATAGCAAAGAAAGGGTCAAATGGCCACATTTTGGCCACATTTGTCTATATGGTGGAGGAAATTGTCACAAACACAGATTCCTCTGGAGATCCACAGCAAAATTGAAGGAAATGTATAAACAAAAACAAAACTAGAATGACCGCCTTGTGGTTGTATGCAGGGGTGCCGTATTGAAACATTTGATGATTTCTTTCAATAGAAAATTATTGACCTATCGTCACGAATAGAATATTTTATTTGCAATATACTAATACAACAGTTTATTTTTCTTTACTTGTTTTTGACAACAAGTAAACATCCAGAGAGCCTCTGTATTGCCCAACCACCCCCCTCTATTGACATGCAATGTTTCGGTCCTGCACCCAGAGCAGGCACAATGCTGCACAACTTTCTTTAGCAGTGAGTGAGGAGTGAGTGAGGAGTGCTGCAGCACTGTGTATCAGCCTTCTAAATCTAAATCAGGCCTCCAAAAACAAAAAGGAAAGAAAAAGAAAGTTTTTGTTCACTAAAAAGGTGGGTGTGTGAGTGTTGATATTTCACTCCTCTTTTAGCCAACATTTAGAAAACTGCATTTCTTATAGCCTGCACGTGTGCCCCATATACAAGAAATATAAAAAAACAGTATGGAGTAATGCCAAGTAATGAAATGCAGTACTACATGTGCAGATAAAAATATTTGTGGATGTTGTTGATCTGTCGAGATATATTTTACATAAAAAGAGATATGTTGCTTATAATAATGAAAATATGAAATCACAATAAAAACAGTGAAAACTGTGAACCAAGTTTTACCATTTATTTATAACTTTTATTATAGAGACAGCTGATTGATTGCTATAGACCAATGTATAAGAACAATTATAGAAACACTGACAGCACTGCAATATACAACAATTATTAATACATAAAAGGCATCTGAAATGTATTCATAATAATACAAAAATCACAAACATTTGATATAAAACTAAATAATGACAAGCAAAATAAACAAACAAACAAAATATATACAATATATATAATATAATATACACATAACAAGCTGATACAGGAAATCTGCATCCTGTCATGATCAAAGGTTGATTTCTAACCTTCAAAACATTTTTTACTCAGTATTATTATTTCATATTATAATAATCTTTGGATATTTATAACTTTATAACTTATTTATAACTAAGCAATAATAATAATAATAATAATAATTTTCCTCTGTCTTTTGTGTTGAAGTTGAAATGTTTTGTTTACATGAATGTCTAACATCTATAGTTTTAAAACATGCAGAGTTAAAGACGACGAGGATATGAACATTTTAACTCTCTGCAGAAAGCTGCTCTCCTCTACGGGGTCCTGCGGGTCTTGCGGGTCCTGCAGGTTCTCCGGGTCCTGCAGGTTCTCCGGGTCCTGTGGGTCCTGCAGTGTCCTGCGGCTCCTGCGGGGTCCTGCGGGTCCTCAAGGTCCTGCAGGTTC
>JAOVVB010202288.1:0-10862 GCA_028570985.1 Heterobranchus longifilis
ACACACACACACACACACACACACACACACACACACACACACACACACCAGTGCATCCTCTGCAATCAAAGAATCCTTCAAGTCAAATCCATACCTCGAGGTTCCCACACTCTGCTCACCTGTTTATCTCTTCAGAAAAAAAGGTTTTCACAGAAACATCGGTAATAAAAATGAGACCAGAGGTGAACCGTGTGGGAAGCTCTCCTCTTTTTTGGTTTCAAGGGGATCAGCACAGAACCGGTAGATCTCAGCTATAAGCTCACCTCACTGCTGCCGTTTATTCATTTGCCATTTAGCCGTTTCGTCACAGCTACAGTCTCATTAACCTTCCTCATATCACTCACTTACAAACGGGTTTCATAATACTGTAACCACTGGAAAGAAAGGATGTGCTGATATCAAATATAGCTCACAGGGGGTGGTCTCTTTAAAGGCTGCTTCCAGTTTATAAAAGTAGGGTTTTATTTTTGTAGTTTTGGCCATAATTTCTATTTGTTGTGCCAATATGGCGCTCTCCAAAATAATCACTGCGACATCACTGAATCACAAATTCCAACTAGAAAAGTGTACTCAGAAGAGTGCAGAGCTCAGCCAAACAAATATTGTTTTTAGCCTAGCCAATTGCCGGAATTGCTTTTTGCTATGTGATTTTGTGCAAAATGTACAAAGGCATTCAGTGTACATTAATTCCTGTTGGCAAGGACATTGCCCTGTTATGTTGACCAAAACGTTTCCCAGTGTATCGCAACTATAAGTGACCGACAAAGGCATTTCACCAGCTGAATGTTTTAAACAACCACTGCTGTAATGTTTGATTGAATGAATACAAACCACCATTGTCTTACATTGGCATGCAAATCTGGACAGGAACAATTCCTAAAAACCAGCGATGTAAAATTTCAAAGTGAAAATGCCAACAAAAGAGCGAACAGTAATGTGACCGCCACGTACATCGTCCCTAGCAGAAACGAGATTCCAAACCATAGACTGTATAAAAAGATGGACGGAGCTTCCGGGCCTGAAAAGTGAAGTCAATGGTGGACTGCCTTAAATCTGCATTCTTTCTAATGACCAGCAGGGGGCGACTCCACTGGGTGCAAAAAGACGTCCGGTTGTATACAAGTCAATGAGAGAATGAGCCTACTTCTCCCTTGATTTATTACCTCAGTAAACAGTTTCATTCTGAGTTTATGGTCTCAATCTCTAGTTTCAAGTCTTCTTCAATACAGCATGATGTTCATTTAGTAAATTATGGTCACATTAAGAAGAAAATAGACGATAAAGCAGGGGATGCTTTAGGGAATGGCTACAGCGACTGGTCAATCAAAATAGAGGCTTTTAGCAATGCTAACAGACCCTGTGTTCATTAAAACAGACGTGACTTTTTTTGTGTCGTCAGTATTTTCATCTCAGAACGTTGACTCTTTCAGTGTGTTTTCACTTCAAAGTTAATTGGAACATTTTGGTTGCCGAAAAATGTCTTGTTCAGCATTCGGTAGTACCGTGCTAACCAAGCTAGCTAGCAATAATGTTAGCTGGTAACTTAAGGGAAAGTTTGCAGATTCTTAACCAGCTCCATGCCACTGCAGCAAACTGCGACAGCACCCAGAGGTCTGCGTTCACCCGCCGGCTAAACCCCGCCCGATGACTTCCGTCAGCCGGTTGAAAATCTGCAACTTTCCCCCTTCTTTAGTATTTAGCTCATGGGTTTATCTTAGCAGCATATATCAAAAAGTACACCCGCACATCCGATAGCTGCAGAGCCGAAAAAATTAACAGTTCAGACAGACTCGCAACACTGTTAGCTCCCAGAATTTTTAATGCGTATTTAAAAGTGCAACGTTAGCTTAGCAGCGCTGTTGAAACCATTGAAGTCAGACGACACTGACGTGGCTGCTTCACCCTCTCCAGCTCCGCCTTCTTACCCAAATATGGTCAAGATAAAAGTCAAGATGGCAAAAACGGTAGTCTACAAATCAATGGGTGACGTCACTGCTGATACATTCATTATTTTTTACAGTCTATGGGCAAGACCAGAAGGGTTTACTACGAAGTGGGATTAGTGGGTTAGTGAGGTATGCAAGAGTTTTCAATGTTACAATATTCTAATAAAAATATTTTTTAAATATGCCCATTATAATTCAGATTTTTTTTAAACAGGCATCATGAGGCACTAAACATACAATTTTTCAAATCATGTTTTTGGAAAAATTATTACCCAACTGTAACAGAGACCAATGCTTACTCTAGACAAATAAAAACAAAGACAATCTGAGTCCATTTAAACAAATGACTGCAGCTTCAATCACAACTCAACATTTAGATCTGAAATAGTTCCTCTGTTTACATTTCAAAACATTAAATAGTACCGTAACTTCATAGAAGTGATAGCAACACGCCTGGGCACGATAAAGATCACTGCCTGACAAAGGCACTGTAAGGAAGTCCTATTATATACACGAATATATCCACCACAGTAAAAAATAAAAACAACAGACTGAGTAGAGACTGAAGAAAAATGCTGCCAACAGAAGAGACAAGGGTGATGAGAGTTGATGAGAGAAAAATCTAGCTATTTATTTATTTATTCCTCATGTCACAGGAGAAAGGAGTTTTTGTCTGAGTTTGGGAACTGAAAAGTTTTGAGAGAAGCTCAATGGAGACAAAATGTCTTGATGACATTTATGAACCAGGGAGAAGCTGCTTCCAGCTGCCATCAGTGAGGAGGAAAAACCTCTTACAGCTTTTTATATCCTACAGAAACACATTGGTCCCAAGGCCGAATCAACACCAGTGGAAAATCTTAATTAAAAAGGGAAATAAGTGCAAAATTAAGACTAAATGAGAAGCAGTTAGGGGCTTATGGAGCCTGTAGGATTAGAGAAATGGACCATGATAAAACTCCCGGTGACATTCACACTGAATAACGGAGCATAAAGCACAAACATGACTGGACTTATAGCACTGTTTCCTGCTAATAAAACTGAACTCTGTATTAAAAACATTTCAGGAAATGAGAGAAGAAGCCTCTTTTTATAAAGGGTCATTTCACCCTAATTGGGGTGTATGTCCAGTGCAGACAGTTCAGGTTTTATTTGTCCAGGTTTGGAGATATCCGTCTAAAATACAATGGAGGTAAATGGAAAAATCTATTCAGAAATTCAAATCAGAGAGAGAATTTGATTAAGGCTGCGACCATTATATTCATTATTGATTAATATGGCAGTTACTTTCTCGATTAATCGTTTAGTCCATTAAATGTTTTATATGACAAAGAATAACAGTGAATAGCCACATAAAAATAAAAATACAACTGCAGCTGTTCTCAATAATAACACCACTTGAACCTTATAATATTACTGAGCAATGTCAAATATAGTCTACCACTATTGTAATATAGGGCTAATCAGTTTTTCTCCACTTTCGCAATATTGGTCAGAAAATTCGCAATTAGACATTTTCCCAAATCGTTCAGCTCGTTCTGTTCATGTTTTCAACAGCTGCTGTGCACATACAGTAAGCATCATCATATTGGCCTGTCATATCAGCAGAAATATTCATTTTGGGCCTATGCCGAAGTTTAATTTTAAAGTTTTTATCTGCCGATACCAATAACCTGCAGAAACACCGTGCACTGCATTCCTAAAAAAAGATGCAAGAAAAAAGCTTTTATTGGAACTACCTGAGGAAATAGTCCCTCTGTTTCTCAAGGCATTATATCCACGTTATGACACATATAATGAATTTACATTTCTTTACATTTACACCTATACTAATATAACTGCATAAGCTAATATCGGTCGATTTATCGGCCTGGATTTATTGTTCTAGGTCTAATATGAATAGGGTTGCAAAGGGGTGGAAAGTTTCCAGTAAATTTCCAGAAACTTTCTGGAAATCTTCCATGGTTAGTTCAGCTCTGGAATTTGGGGAATTTTTACTCTTTTTTTTGCAAAAGAGGTATTATTAGAGAATTATTGGGAATACATGGGAATTAACAGGAATATATGGGAATTAATGGGAATATATTGGGAATATTAAGGTAGCGCTCTACCATTTGGTAGAGCAAATTTTGAGTTGTTTTAGAAATGTTTGCATGCATATCTGCTTATCAGAATACAAAATGTTTATATTTATGTCTGTATATGACAAGGTAAATACAGTTACTAATAATTACCCCCAAATTTCCAGTTTATTCCCATATATTCCCGTTAATTCCCATGGAAAGTTTCCAACTTTGAATATTCCAGGAATTTTGCAACCCTAAATATGAACATCATTATTATATCGATATTCTGGGATTAGCTAATCAGTTTTCTATAATCTATAGATTAGATTTTATTTCAAACTGACAGAAAATGGTCTTTACTTTCACGCAGGATTTAAACACACTAACATCACACATGAGAAATGAAGGAGAGCAGAGAAGGAATGGAGACGCAGGTGACGTCATGTGTACCTGGACGGCAGACTAACCAATCAGAAAGGCAGGATTAGTTCAGCTGGTTAGAGGTCACTTCCTCTCCTGGTGAGCACCGAGGCTGATTTGGTGTAAAATTGGTTATATAACAAAACTGTCGCAGAGGCTTTACAGCCACAACACACGCGCGCGCACACACACACACACACACAGCAGAGAGTGCTATAATCGGCTCTAATTCGCCAGGCTGGCTCAGTGGCGGCTCCTTGCAGCCACTCTGCAGGGCTGACAGGAGAGCTGCCAGGAGACTGGGTACTACTGGGAACACTGGGAACACTGGGACGGAGCCAGCAGGGACGGAGACATGGTGGAACAGAGATAAAGGGTCTGGCAGCAGACAGAGTATTGATTGATCTGATTCAGTCTGTCCTGTCAGGTGAGTTCACAGCTGCCAGACTTTCATTCATTTTCACATTCACCGCTCCTAATCACTGAAATGTACTAAAAACACACTGAACTGCAGCCAGTGAACGCATCAAAGCTGCACTGACTCCACATTCATGACGACAGCTTCACGCCATTAATAGGCCAAAATGCAAAAAATGATCGATTTACAGTCACATAAAACAGAGATATGGAGTAAACCCTCACATTTTAAAAGCTGGATCTCTCATAATTTGTAATTTCCTGCCACTAGAGGTCTCTCCATCAAAACAATAACAAAAGACGCAGTTTGGTGATGTTGTGAAGTAGCATGGGATCATGGGAGTTATTGTCTTCACCACCATTGCTGTCATTAGTTAGCAGAGTTATCCGCAGGACTCCTCACAATCGCAATATGGACTAGTACAATATCCAAATCGTAGGAGCCTCAATATTTGGCAAAATATGTGTCAAAATACCATTCTGAATTAAGTACTGAGGTGCTGCAGAGATGTGCTGGCCTACAAATCTTATTCTACAGACGAGAAGAAAAAAATAGGTTTCGTTTGGTACAGATAATCGCAGAAATCACACCATAATTACATTAATATATTTTTCAATGAAAATGAGAATAATTATGCAAAAATGAACATTCCCTCCAATATGGTGAATCATAAAGCAATATCAGTCAAAATAATCGCAATTAGATATGTTTTCCAAATCGTTCAGCCCTACTTTCCTCCTCTCCAAAACAAACAACAGGTGATTAAAACCGGTAAAAACACAGAATAAAGCAGTTTCACGTTAAAAATCAGTGTTTCTTTGGCAGATAAAAGACGTTAGAAAGGATGTGAGCCAAGCTGCCGCTAACATTTGGTCAGCTTGTTTCTCTGATAACTTAAGATCCAGACATCCGATGATCAAAATCCTTCATCCGGTTAAAACATATAGTTGACAACGACCATGATCTAAAAAAGTATATTGTAAAAACATAGCTTAAAAAGTCAATTTATGACAGCTTCTGATAGACAAACAACGCTGATGTATGCACAAAGGGGATATGACAGCGGCAGTGAGAAACGCAATGCATTGTGGGACTTACGGGCACGCAGCCTGCACTGAGCCAGAGTCCATACAGACTCCGTATGAACTATCGTTTCAGCTGTGCAGTAAAACATGTTGTCAGAGTGCTAATCGAGCGCCGCAGAGCTGATTCACTACACTAATGTTTTATTACAGTTTTTCTGTGTTGGTTTGTGTTTGTTGTCGCTGTGTGCCCGCGGTCGACAATTAATAAATCCCAGTAACAAAGCGCCGTGTGGCCGTTGCAGATTTGCGTACGCGTCAACATGGCGATCCCCTGGACGATCCAGACCACAATGCAATGCGCCATGACGTCGTTGCCCCAGCTCTATTGACAGGTGACCAAATGTAACATGTCTGAACATTGTTGGAAACATCAGGGATAACGCAAGTTATACAACTTAACCAAATATATAACAGGTCTAGTCATTTTTAGATAATTTAATGCAAAAATGTCACATATTATACCTTTAATATGAAATGGAAGAGTTTAGATTTTCTGCACCATCCAACAAGCGCCTGTTTATTCATATCAACGTCAATATCTTTAAAAATGAAATGTGTGTGATGGAGGGAGGAAACACTCAATAGTGTGAGGTGATGGTGGATAATCCCAGAAAGAGAAGAGAGGAGGAGGAAGAGGAGATGACGGTTTAGGAGAAAATTAGGCCATGTGCCCTTATTTATGGCTGCCTGGACATGCATTTAAAGATAAAGCTTTTATTTTTCTGTTTCCTGAGGACTCGACTTAAAATAAATCTCATTTATTTCTGTGAAACTCTTGAGAGAATCACTAAACATTCTCTAAGATGCTTTCTGGGCGCAGGAAGTGAAGCTCTTCTTGCTGCTGACCTCGTTGGCAGTCGGTGTGGGGGGAAGATTTGGGGCCTAATGACTAAAAAGGAGAGCTCATGAATATACAGCCGTCCTTCAGAGCTGCAACTGCACCAAAATAACTCTGAGAATTTGGGAATGTGGAGCACTTCAATCACTTAATTCCACCCAGTGAAAAGAGGAATTAGCTTCTTGTCGTGTCCCTCTGAGACTCTCAGACGAGTTGACGTCTCGACTCAAGGACACTTGGGCTGTGGCGAACAGCGAATGTTCATACAGTCCGCTCTTTTTACACCAGCAGGATGGACTCAGATTCAGGCTGAAACTAAGATGAAGAAAATCCTCCTGGTGAATCTGATGCTGAAGTAGAGACAGAGGAAACAGAGATGCACTGGGGCTCGACTGATATGGAATTTTTGAGGCGGATACGATTTTTTAAAAGATTATTTTATCTTTATGGCTAGTATAGCTGACGGTAGACAGGAATGGGGTGAGAGAGAGAGAGAGAGAGAGAGAGAGAGAGAGAGAGAGAGAGAGAGAGAGAGAGAGAGAGAGAGGGGACGACGTGCACAAAGGGCCACGAGCGGGAGTCGAATTCGCTGCGGCAAGGAGCGCGCTCTACCAGTGAGCCACAAACGTGCCAGATCTTCATGGTTTTTGAATGAAAAGAAATGTATCTTTAAAGCCTCCCTCCAGTGTTTTTGGCATTTTGATGATATTTCATATTTTTGTGAGTCATTAACTGACATTGTTGATGAGTCACATCATTCACCAAATATTTTTTGACAAATAATTTTGTGCTGAAAGTCTAAAAAAATAAGGTTGTTGCTAAAATATGATGACGTATGACTATAGTAGAACACATTTATCTATGATCTGCAGTCATACGTCATCCTTCAAGCTGCAGGTGCACTGCCAAAAACAAACAATTAGCTAACGCAGTTAGCTGTAACTTGGTTAGCTAGCCTAACTTATTGCATTAGCTAACTTAGGGTCTTCATTTTATTTTTTACTGTCCTCCACCTTAGTTTAGTGTGTTTATTTTCATCATGTCATTTGTGTGTGGGGAGAACGGGAGCATTCAACGCAGTGGATTACACGAAATCCCACCGACAGAAATATCACAACACACAACACCCCCCTGTCCTCCCATCTCCCGGCCACGGCACTTTGCAGGACGGACAGACGCGTTGCTGAGGTCCGCTGTTTGAAATACAGTTTTGGGACGTTTTGGAGGTTTACATCGTCCACCAGTGCCGGCCTCTAACAGGTCCCGACCCCAGGGAGAACACAACTTTCAGCCTTTTCAACAAAGTCCTGTTAGAGAAGTAAAAAATTAAAACGATCACAGTGCAGCGCGGTGCGCTGTCCGTGCTGGGAGCCGAGGCGAAAGCGACCGGTGCTGGTGGACGATGTAAACCCCCCAAAAAACATCCAGAAACTGTATTTCAAACAGCGGCCCTCTCTGCAACACGTCTATCTCTCCTGCTCCTCGGTATATCAGCAGACTTTAAAGGCTCTGTCTGGAGGGGGCTTTAAGCTTTTTGAGTGTCAGCTGCTCTCGCTTGTCCAATTTTTTGTAAACAGATATGGTTATAATAATGGTCCACAATGATGTAAAATTGAATAACATTATGAAGTTGACCTTTGAGGTATAAAATGTCATCACTTGAGAATTTTATCCCATTTGACATTTGTGTCGAGTTATGGCCAAATACGCGTTTTGTGAGGTCACGGCGACCTTGACCTTTGACCCCCAAAATCTAACCAGTTCATCCATGAGTCCAAGTGGACGTGTGCCAAATTTGAAGAGATGCCAAATTTTGAATTCAGGACATTAAAAGTAATATACTTGTAAGGGAGTATTTTTAGACTATGGTATTTCTACTTTTACTTCCAGGGTTCATATAGCTTTTTAAAATTCACAAACATTTCAAGCACTGTCAACTCAAGATACCTAAACTAAAAATGTCCAGACTTTCAAAGTCTTTATCATCACATCTAAATTGTTACTATAAATGTAATTGTGAAAAATAAAGTTTACAGAATTCCAGGAGACAATAAACAAATATGACAACGGGATTGTTTTATTTCAAATATTATAAAATGTTTGGTTTTCGTCCACTGGCCAAATGGACAGTGAATGTTCAAATTTTATAAGCCGCTCAATAAATTACCATTGTTTTTTTTTTGGATGGTGAGTGAAGCAAATTTACTAGTAGCCACTTGCATATTTTACCAACATTTAGCTAGTAAATGGTGCTATTTTTGCATCTTGTTGTGTTTACATGTGTACAAGAAACACCAGATTATATTGAAAATCAAGGAGTATATTCGAATTCAAGCATATTCCTATAACCTTGAAAACAATGGTTCAGCATTTTCCAAGCTTTCAAGACTTTGTACGAACAAGTAAAGGATCTAAGTACTTCTTAGATACAGAATACCAGGCGTAAATCGGGTGAATCTTCTTTAAAAAATACTGGAGTTGCTCTGATTTCATTTTAAAAAATGGGAATTTTGAAATGTTTCCTCCTACAAAATGCACAAACTTGTTTCCTGTTTGTAAACGAGAGACTCTGGGTTGTTTCTCCTCCATCACATCCCCTGTTGTGAATGTATTGTTCTAATTTTCACTCCCTCACATTCCTCCCAGCAGCAGCAGCAGCTTCCACCAGTTGAGTGAATAACCAGTAAATCATCCAGACTGGGAGGAGCTCCACCTCCTGTTCTTTCAACACATTATTTTCCCATGAATACTGCTGAATAATGTGCCTTTAATTTAAAGCTCAGCGGCTGCACTCACAGAGTAACCAAAACACAGTGAAAAAACACTTTGTTTCTGCAGAACATTATCTGAGAAGTGATGCATCACTGATTCATTCATTTAAAAACTGCTCTGCTCCTCCAACCAGACCTACAGGTTGTTTTACTCCTGTTTTAAAACTGTCTCTCTGCTGTTTTTGTCATGCAAGCCCTAACTTATAATGATGATTCATGCTGAAACATTAGAACTAACAATTATTCGCAACCAAGTCCGAGTATCAACCACGGGAGACTTGAGTCTGCACACAGGAATGCCAAAAGCGGATTCCAAAGCATCTTGCCCCGTTAAACGTACTCATTCTACCACCAAACCAAACGCCGTTCACAAATGCACCACTTTAAGGTTTCTTTGCTCACATCACACTGTAGACTCACCGCAGAATATAAATCAGTGACGATTATGAATCCACATTATATACTCTTCAAATCGGCAGAAATTAGATCCACCTTGCAGCACTTATTCACAAAGAAAATAAGTCACTTTTTAAAACAGTGTCGTCTGATATTCCTGTAATTCCCTTCTATTAAAAGAGGGATAAACGCCAGGTGCAAATGCTATGAGTTGAGTTTTTCATTGAAATAAAATTATGCTCGAAGCCAAATCAACCACAAGCACACAAGGCCAAATTACCGCCTCACCATACGAACAGTTGCTGACAAGCGATGTAGCACTTAAAATGCGTGTTTTTTAAACGAAGTCCGGCGGTGTGCTCGCTACGCGTTGAACGGCACCGGGGCTACATTACATCACTTCCAGCAAACTTCACGGAGAACAACGGGGGCATTACAGCATCACTGATCCGTTTCAACCGAATATTTGATCTTCCTGTTCAGCTAAAAACACAAAAACACCGAATCCGGCTGGATATTTACAGCACGTTAGCGTGTCGTTCACTACCGAGCGAGCCGTGTTTGTAACCGCCGGTACCGACAGCGTAGCTAACGCCGGTGAATGAGAGTAACGGTTGCTACGTTCAAATCCACAAACACACAGACAGAAAAAACAGCAACGTGGACGTTTGAAAGCGGCTCACCTGTGACCTGTAAACCGGAGGAGAAGCAGAAATCCCGGCTGACCTGAGGCGAGTTGGTCCACAGCTCCGGAGAAGCGGCGGTTATTGTGTTTAAAGCGGCAGCACGGAGGGGGGAGGGGCTACTACCTGCAGCACTGTGCGCGAGCACGAGGCGAGCGCGTGTGAGAAACATGTGAGTTTCTGTGTGTGTGTGTGTGTGTGTGTGTGTGTGTGTGTGTGTGTGTGTGTGTGTGTGTGTGTGT
>JAOVVB010202318.1:0-10862 GCA_028570985.1 Heterobranchus longifilis
TTGTTTTTGGTCCTTTTGTAGATCTGCACACTCTGCACTTTAATCGGCCTTGTGATCTGAGATAATCAGCCGATGCCAATTATCTCAAAATGTCATCGGCCAGATTAATTGGTCGAGCCTTACTTTTGAAATCCCGGTGCGTCTCATACAGACGCTAAAGGGTGCCTTGGTGCGTCAGTATCAGACGCCGAGGGCCACTGACCAAGCGTTGGAATTTGACGAGTTGTGAGTGAGACCGCCCTGCTGGGGAGGGTCTTACCCGAGTAATTTTCATACAGTCCCAAAGAAGAGCGAAGCACCACCAAGAGATGGCCAGGAGAGATTAAGAAGCAGTGAATATGAACTTATGCTTCTGGTTTTGGTCTGGGTGTGATGATGTGTGTGTTTGTGTGTGCCTTGGACACAGATGAAAAGTAAACTAAGATGTAATAAGCTAGCTGCAAGAGAGTCTTAAAGTCTTTGGTAGAAAGCCGGGGTCTTGTTTCAAAGTCCAAAATCTGCTGTAAGCCCCCGCAGACGCAGACTAAACACAGCATCGGCCCTATTGTTGTTCTGCACTGTTACAGCCCTCCCTGGAGATTTGGCAGGAGTCATAACCCTCCACTGATGCGACGGGCAGCCAATAGCCACGCTGCTTACTAACGACCCGGTCACCGAGGTCACACCACAGTCTGATCATGAGCATTTATTCTGCGCTAGATTGGAAAATTATGGGATTTGGGGGTTGTTGTTTGCCGGTGAGACAGCTGACTAGCTTCATTTGTTTTCACAGCATATAGATACAAAGTAGAGGCAGGAATATGGCATAGTTTCCTTTTATGGGAGAACTACAGTTGTTGATAATCGATTCAGCATGTTCAAGATTTGTAACCATTGTGTTCTAAGACCCGGACAAAATGTTTCACATGTCTTTTTTTTTTCCAGCTAATACATGACTAGTCACTCCATCTTCAGTTTTTCTTCAGTTTCCGTCACGTGCCGTTCTGTGGTTTAAAGACCATGTATACACAAAGTTACGGGAAGGAACAGGAGAGAGTTTACTGGAAGAGGAGGCCCATTACTCAAAGCGTGGAGTTGGATCAGTGGATAGGTTGAAGGTCAAACAAACCCTACGCATTTGTTCCCTCCATTACGGTGGACGTATATGACGGTTGCACGTGCATGTAGGCTTGTATGTGTGTGTGCATGTAGTCTCCACCTGGATCTGGGTTTCATCGCCATCTTCCACCGGCGTCTCTGAATCATGTAATCTACCATGTTACCTCAGTGATTACCTATCATTACGCAGAGGTCCGGTTTCAGTGACACCATTCAATCCAATTCATCCAATCTGGGTGTTTACGTGTCAGCACTGACTTCTCTTTTCCGTGCGCCAAGTCTGGGATGAAAATAAACATCTTGTTTCTACTCAGAGCACAATGTAAGATTAACTTCTACCAGCAGAGGCAGATAGTGAACACGATATGGCTATAATTTGGGAGTGACTGGTAGGAAGTGGTGAGGGTTGAGTTGGTGTTTTAAAGAGAGGGGGAGTCATTAGTGCACTTCTGTGCACATGCTTGTACTGTATGTCCTTGTGTGACAAATTAGTCTATAAAAGCTCTTTATAGTTATAGTGAACTTGAGATGACATGGAGGTAATAACCAGGTTAATTTGCCTTCTTTTGCCCCAGTCATCATCCATAAAAGCCAAGTAGGCTACAATTACATTACGGACCTTAAAGCTGCACTAATCAATCAATCAATCAATACTAACAGTGGGTCAAATGACTATGTGCAACATGAAACGAATAACTCATGGTAGTGAACCCACTGAGAATTATCACCCACTTCTGAAGTTAGTCAGGCACATTTTAGCATCTTTCAGCTAATTGTTTTTGGTTTTACGGCCCACGACTTTACTGTTTTGGTTCACTCTCACCGCTCTCATCAACTCTGTTTCTCCCCGCGTCAGGCAGCTGTTTCAAAAAGAAAAAAGCTCTGATAAACCTCCTGTAAACTACCTGCACAGCATCAAACCACAGACAAAGTTAGCGACTAGTTACATCGCACTTAGCAACGAAAGAGAGATACTTCCCTCAGGAGGTGGTGAAGACCAAAACAGAGATAAAAGCAGAGTGAATATTGGACTTGTATATATCAGGTGGACACAAGCACAACAACAAATGAATGCTAATGTTCCTCTATGTCTGCTAGATGTACATAGACAACTGTTTGCTAACACGTTCACCAAATGGCCAAAAAAACTAAATGCTGCTTTAAAGATCGCCATTAACGTATAAATGCTAAAACAGTCATAAAGTCAGCGACTGACTCAGTACCACAGCAATATTTGTCTAAATTTTGCTAACATTAGCTTAAATTAGCTAAAGGAAGCTACTGGTCATACCAAGCCCAATATTGAATTGTGCAAGGGTGCTTTTCATCATTTATACATTTTATTTTTTCTTTCAAAAGTTATATAGTATTGATTTATTGCTATATATACATAAATAATCAAGCAGCTACCAGAAACCTACAGGGGATATAAAAGACTTGTAGCCATGCTAGCAGGTAATTCGGAAATTTGAGTTTCCTAACCCTTTATATTTATCCTACTTTTTGTGGACGTTTTGGTCAAATTTTCTGAACATTTAAGTGATTGTGTAAGTCCAGATCTTGATGGAATTGAAGTATCTCCACAAATACCACTCACATTGTCTGTTATTCTGTCCATGTTTGTGTGTTCTCCTAAATTGAATTCACCACGATCTTCCATGCGCCGGCCACAATCCAATTAGCAACCAGATCCAGGTCCAGATGATATTTCGGTTAATATAAGTGCAGATAAAAGATGACAAAAAGTCGTCAGACTCAAATGTCTCAAACATGATTGGTCAATACTACTTGCACACTTGGACTACAAACGGAAACCAAAAGTCCAAAGTCTAATTAGTTTAATTACACCATGACTTTGAAAGAGCAGGCAAATTGCTTAAGATTTAATCTTCTCATCAATGTTAAATTCAAATTGAAAGAAATTCATATTGAATATCTGATGTTGCAATTTTGTATCAGAAATCTATCCAGTCAAATGATTTTTTTTTAAATTTCTACAGACCAGAACTGAAGTAATTAGATATCTGCTGTTCAAAAAGAAATGCTAAATAAAGTGTTAGAGAATAAACAAATCAGAATTGAGACATTTGCAGCTGCAGTGTGAACGCAGCCATTATTGGAAACAGTGGATTCCACTGTAGATCTTATATAACTGCTCAAGTTACTACCTACACAGCGGGTGGTCGTTTGTCTGGATCCTCGTTAATACAGTATGTTATCCTCCCAGATTATGTTCCATATGTGCGTGCACACTCCAACGAATAAACTTGAGTATAAAATACACATGCGTACTAAATCCTCCAGTCACCTTGTGAGTCAGTTATCGCAGAAAAAAATCAATGGGGAAATCTTGACGTCTGCCACAAAATGAACACCAGCCCCCAGCAGCATGAAACACAACTCCCAGCATGCTGTAGGGATAAGAGGGGAAGGAAGGCTGGGATTATAATGAGAGGAGGGCAGACAAGATGACGGTGTCACGTGGACAGCACACTTTTATGCTTAACAAGCATCGTTTGACCCCTGGGTTTAGAGAGAATACATTTTAATGCATAATGCAAAACCTGAGCGCATATGAGAAATCGCTGAATTACCAGCGTTTTGGAAGACAGTGAAATGCCAAGAGGAAATACAACAAGACAGAAGAGTGCTTCTGCAATGTGCAATTACTTTCTTTTTCAAGATTATGTATGGAAAAAGACTAAAAAATGTACATAATTCTACAATAAAACTTGTATAATAAAACATGCATGTGCCCAATATTCCACTTTAATTTCACTCTCAGCCCCTTTAAGACCTGGATTTCCACCTCGTATAAGATCCTTCACTAACAGGAAGTTTTAGCCTCATTCTCCACTGGCCACTTCTTTCTTTTGGCTTAAAAGAAGCGAGTTTAAAGCATCGGCCGTGCCCGTCGCTGCTGCTGTTGCTAAGCAACTATTGAAACGTACTTAAAATGTGGTTCTTACTTTCTTTCTTTCTTTTTTTTTTTGATAAACATTAAAGTGTTTTTAACTTCTTGCACTTGGCAGGAAACAGATGTAACGGAACAATATATTGCCATTGAAAATAATGAGGGGAAATTAAGCCAGGGCTGCAAAGACAAGGACAGGAATCATTGTAAGAGGTTCAATACATTTCAGAATTAATAATGACCTCTCAGTTACAACAAATATAGCAGAAGCTTGATAGTATGTGAATTGAAGATAAGAAATGGTCCATTTCTGGTGACTTTGCACCATAGACCACTGGTTCCCAACCTGGGGGTCCTGACCCCTACTAGGGGTCGCCAAAGCTTCAAGGGGGGTCGCGAGGCCTTCTTGATTTTAAGGTATAAGACAAGTTTTTTTATTTTTTAATATACAGTTGGCTTAATTCAATTCAAAACACTTTACTTTTTTACTAATTTGCGGAGGCATGCAGAGTAGTATAATAAGAAAAATTTAAAAAGAAAAGAAAATGCAAGGATAACCTGTGCACACTATGATTTTGTATAAAAATCCTAAATGCAAAAATAGCTGTACACATTATATGGAGTAAAAATAAAACTCACATAATACAGATAATTTTATTACAAGTTCCTCATCTCTGATGTAATATTCACTCAAAATTCATCCAAATGTCTCGTTTTCCACAAACTTCCTGCAGTTATTGCGTTCACTATTTGGGTTAATTGTACAGTTCATCATTTGTTATGTACTGTTATTGTTATGCATTGAATATAATATGAAATATCCATAAAATATGTTACATTGATGATAGAAAAGGGGTCCCTTAAGGAAAAAGGTTGGGAAACATAGCCATAAACTATGTAAAAATGGACGCATCTCCACTTCCTCCCACTGTACAAAAGTGAAGCCAAAATATCTCGGATACGGTCACCGCCATCTTGTAATTTTGCAACCAGAGTCTGTGCAGTAGCGACCGGGCAGCATCAAAGTTTCACCCTGTTTTTATAGCATCAAATAACTAATTAAAAGTAAACTAATAAAAAAAAATAACACTTGAACACATCAGTGTGATAAGAACTACCTAAAATGTCAGAAACCATCTTTGGGAAAAATTTGAGTTTTTAGTTTGGCTCATGTCCCATCCGCTAACATGGAGGAGACTTATGACCTATCCTGCAGCCAGCCACCAGGGGGCGATCCAGATGTTTTGGCTTCACTTACAGTTTAGCTGCTACTACTTTTGCAGATGTTTTCTGAGCTTTCGTCAACAGTGATAGAGAATACCTCACTCTCTTTCACTGCCTTCACAGTGGAATCATGCACCATATTTGCTAAATACTGTAGAATTTAATTCTGTGTGGTACTGCATTGCCTTGTACCTTCATTTTTTTTGGCTACCATAGGATCGTGCTTAACGATCATTTCTAGAATGTCTAAGAAATTCCCTGTTGTCAGATTCTTCAGATTCACGGTGACCTCTTTGTGCTATATTTCATGTTGCTGTCAAAAGCAGTACATCTGCAACTGTTTTCCCTTCAACTTTCTTGCTGTACTCTTTGTTAACCATGTCTAATACAAAAGAATCTGTAAGCGTGACCTTCTTTTGCTCATTCCAAGCAATCATGGCATTAGACTCAGACTTCTCATGCAACTTAAATCCACCATCTTTGAACGTTGCTTTTTCCCAATGTGAAAAGCTCTGACTCTGAGGTGAAAACAGATTCTCGAGACTAAAACCTGCAACACGAGCTACCGTAGTGGAGAGCAAGAGATTAAAAGAATAAATCAAGATATGTACTGTGTAATGGTTAGAGGGCATTCTCCAAAAAATAAAAAATTTATGAGAAAAAAAGGATGTAGTAAAAGAAGGAGGAAGTGAGAGAAAAGTTGATAGAGGATATGTAACAGACCGAGGAGAGGAGAAAAAAAAGGAAATCGCTGCTCTGTTTTGTTGTCTGACTGAAGTCTTA
The DNA here is from genome assembly GCA_028570985.1 of Heterobranchus longifilis. Classification (NCBI taxonomy): domain Eukaryota; kingdom Metazoa; phylum Chordata; class Actinopteri; order Siluriformes; family Clariidae; genus Heterobranchus; species Heterobranchus longifilis. The sequence continues at coordinate 6,020 of JAOVVB010202318.1, forward strand.
GCTTATTAAGTATTGCTATTTCTGGCTGTGGTGTGACCTTATCCCAGCAGTACCTCCGGCTCGGTCGTGTGTTCCAGCAAACGCAACTGGCAGACGGTCATTCTCAGTCAGACTCCACACAGAGAAGCCCGTAGATTGGAACACAGGACCTTGTTGCTGTGAGGTGACAGTGCTGACCACTATTACTTACCGCCCGGGCGTCATTAAATGATTGAGTGTTGTATATGATGTCATATTGTAAATGGTTACTTACTCACTACTGGTGTTTTTAGTTCCGAAATAGACAACAGTGTCAAAGTTTTGCTGCCAGGACAGAAAACTAAAGCAGTAACACAACAGGTGAAGCCACCTGGAATTTCACATGCCTCCTTGACAGGACCTTGCCTGGGCAGTGGCTGGAATTCAATACATTTACATTTAAATGTAATTAAATTTAAAATATATCATGGTGACACCCTGCAAATGAATGAATGGGTGTATTTATAGTGGAATCTAGACACAACCTGTCAGAAAACAAGAGGAGGAGGGGGGACTGCCAGCAGCTGGAGGTGAGCTGGGAACAGGCTGGGAGGGGAAAATGGAAAAATATTTGTGTTTCGCCCCTATTCTGTTTTCTAAAATATAAAATTTAGAATTTCTAAAAATAATAATAATCATAATAATTAATCATAGAAGCAGAGTGTTTTTCATGGAGCCAAAAGTGAGAATATTTTCATAAAAAAATGAATATTAAGAGAAAAAGTCAGAATATTTTCACACAAAAAACAACATTTAGAGAAAACGTCAGAATATTTTCACAAAAGAAGTTAGAATACGAATATGAATGTGAATAAAAAAATGCTGTACACATCAGATTAATTTTTTTAATTGTTTTTTTTCAAATCGTAATTTCTCCGTCCTGATAAATATTGCACCGTGGACTTGTTATCGCGATTATTATCGTACCGTGAGTTTTTTGTATGGTTACATCCATATTAGTGTTGATATACGACAACACCTATCATTCAAAAGGCCCATTTCATTTTTGATCATTCATTCATTCAATTCCTACGACTTCTCTTTAGTGCTCTTCAGAATGCGCTCATCAGGAAGCGTGCATCACCTGAGCTAGCTGACGTTACAGCTCTGCAGCGGAGGACGCCGTTAATGTTTACAGATCACGGTCACGAGCCTCTCATCCATGAGTTGATACACGCTTCCTTCTGCACGGTGATACGGTTGGCGGGTGTAGTTCGGTAGAAAGAAAGTAGTTCCTATATGAAACTGCTCACTACAAGGTCTGTGGATTATCTTGAGAAACCGGGCCATGATTTCTGGAGACTTTTGAGTTTTTCACATGTATTCTTGAGCACCATAAGTCGAGCGCCATCTAGTTTCATTATATTATTGGAGAGAAGGCAGACATCTCTACAGCCGATATCTCCAACACTCTGTAACTCACAGCAAAACAATCTAGGCTGATAAACAGCACTACAGGGAAGAGGAAAAACATGTATTTTTGATTTGGGGGTGAACTGTCCCTTTAAATTGAACTAACAAGATTTAAATGTATGTACAGAATCAATTAATAGTGAATGTTTACCTTCCATTTGCCTTCTGTAACTTTGATTTGCTGGTCCAGATACCAGCACAGAGACACCAGTACCATGGCATCATATGGTGCATGCTGCAAAACAATTTGATTGGAGTTTTTAATTTTTTATTTCTATCCCCCTTTAATTTTAGAATGATTTGCTTTTGGACAGGAACTATGCGAGAATCTTGAAAAGAAATATGTCATTTAGGCTTTCACAGTGTGTCTCGAAACTGCTCTAGCACGACACACACACACACACACACACACACACACACAAACTCACATCACAAGTGGATCCAAAAGTGCCATCTCCGAAAGCGAGTGAATTGTACGATTTGTCACCCCAGCGGATGGTGGGGTTGCCTGTGAGGGCTTCTGCGGTCACCTGTGTTCAGAATTTCAAAGATCAGACACACTGCTATTTTCTTATAAGAAATGAACATTAAGATTAAATGTTGTGCAGCCCGTACGTTCGTGTAGTTCTCTGGAGTGGAGTAGGGTTTGGTTTCATCCAGAGATATGACAAACAGGCTGCTCTGGATGGTCTCCAGGATGGTGTTGTTGTGTGGATCGATGTTTATTAGATGCTCTCTGGCCTGCAGAGAGAGTGAACTGATCAGTGCTGCTGACAGTACTGATCCTCAAGTATGTTTTTGTGGTATGAGAACTTTTTTCCACAAACGTGATCCATCATCTGCTTTAGATCTTATTCACCAAAGTCTCCAAATGTGAGCAGCCCTACCTGCGCCCAGCGAGTCCTCTCCTCTGAGGTGAGAGCAGACACTCCGTCTCCCTCTGGCTCTCCCTCACAGCGCTCTTTCACATAGCTCAGCTGCCTGTTCACGCACACGCACACGCACACGCACACGCTTCAGAATTTTGTAGGACCTTTTTTAAGACCTATTTGCCACGCCTAATTGCTTTCATGATGTATTTTCTTTTTGCATGTAATGCAATGTTTTTAATGTAAATAATGTCCATAATTGTCTGTTAAAGTGTGTGATTTCTGTGTCGGACCCCAGGAAGATTAGCTGACGCCATGGCATTAACTACTGGGGATCCTAATAAACTATACCACACAGAATGCAATTGTATTGTATTGTATTGTAGTATTTATAACATTAGGCAATTAACCTACCCAGGGACAACAGATCTATCTATCTATCTATCTATCTATCTATCTTATCTCATTTCTCACACACATGCAAACAGCGGAACATAGCCTATTTATTAATGTTAAGTAAAAAAAAAAAAAAAAAAATTTAAAAACAAAATATAGAAATTCAAGCACAGACCCATGTCTATTTACATCTATTTCCAAAAATATTCAAGGCCTTGATTTCTTCCTACTCAAATTCACAAACTTTCAAGGATTTCAAGGACCAGTGGGAACCATGAATAAAATAATTTGAATCGCCTGTTGGTGTTATTTCTATCAGTCATATTCTGTGGTGCAGCAACGCAGTAGTAGATCTATATAAAAAGGTGTTTTTCTTTAAAACTGTTACTTGATTGTTTATTATAGGACAGTTGAGATGCTGTGCGTCATGATTAATGTGGTTAAAAAGATGTATAACGATCCGCCACGTTTTTGTCAAAGGTTTAATTAGCAGAGTCAGCAGCAGTTTCAACAGGAAGTTTATTGTCTTGCGTGGTGTGTGTACCTGTGTGAGTGTAATCACTACCTGAGTAGTTCAGGAGCAGTGAGGATTTGTCCATCATAGACTGCGTCGAATGTGAAGATCCGTCCACGGCAGATCACCACCACATGGGAGGGGCACGGACCCTCGCTCTCTGCGGCACAGCACAAAAGGCACATACACAACGGTGACATGTAAGAAAGTGTGCTAAAGAGCACGCGGGTGTGTCTGAAGGTTAGAGATAAGAGCCGAGTTTATTCTACCTGTCTTGAAGTAGTTACGAATGGTGTCCTTCTTTACTCCAGGTACTCTGCAGGTGCAGAACAGCATTCTGAACTGGTCCATATCTAACGGTATTTTGCCAGCTTTCTGAGGATGCAGCCTCTCCCTAAAACATGCAAGCGGGAGACAAATACAACAAATAACATATATCCTGATGTCATGTAAAAAACAAAAGAGAGCAACTTCTGCTTAACACACCCCAAAATCACAGCTTGTAAAAATGTGTTAGAGCCATTTTTGTTGACTAACATTTTTGAGTATTTTCCAATTTATTTAGGTGATTTAAATAGTTTATTTTGACTTATGATTTAATCAAATTATTGTGTTTGGATTTGTTGTAATTAATCAGATGATGGCGACCAGCTGTCGGGACTTTCAGCATGTAGACTGAAAATGTTTTTGTTATTTCGTTTGAAATAAAAATTAATAAATCCGTCAAGCGAAGCCAACGAGATCTGCGGCTGCAGTGTGATGATTTTTCAGTCAGGTGGAGCCGTGTTAAGATGGCACAGCTTAAACGTTTAAAAGAAACACTTTTAAAGAACTGGCCACGACATAGTGTAATAAGACTTACGTGCGGATCAGGTCCCAGTACTGTAGTGTATGCCATGTGCTAATACTGGCCCTCTGCAGCTGAGTTCCCTCTTCTGGAGGCCAGCAGTGCTCCAGGTAGGGAGCCGGGCCGCCAAAGTTCACATTCAGCTGAGAGGGGATCCGGAGCTCCAGATACGCAGCGTCTAACCACCATTCTTCCAGCTGAGGAATACAAAAAAAAAAAAACAGTCAGATAAACAAAACATCCATAACTGAAGATTACATCAGTAAAACCACAAACAAAATATTTACACACCCAGTTCTTCTTTGTCCTGGCTCTCTGCAGTAGTTTTTGGTGCAGCTCTTTGCCAACACCCTCCTGAAATTTCCTCACAATGTCCGCTGTCGCCTTAAACTCTTCCTCAGATGCAAATGGTTGAACTGATGGAAAACATGCCAATGCAAAATTAGTCGAGTAAGAGCACCGGCTTCTGGTCACTGTGAACATTAAGCATTTTCTGTTGTAAAAACTGTGGATTTAATTCAGCTCGCAAAAATGTAGAAAATGATTATTAGGGCTGCACAATATAGTTTTTTTTCACGTCATCGCAATATCAACTTGAGCAATAAACACATCGCAAAAGACTGCGACATATCGCGAAAAACACTGATTTTTTTGTTAGTTTAAAGAGATAATTGGTAGAAAAATGCTCTTTAAAATGTAACTATCATTCTTTTTAAATGGTGCCTTTTGTGTTCAGTTCAATTTGTTCAATAAAATGTCAGAAATAACTTCCTTTCAGTTTTTTTT
>JAOVVB010202329.1:0-10862 GCA_028570985.1 Heterobranchus longifilis
ATATGTGTCCCCCCCCCCCACACTTCCACACAGTAAAAAAAAAAAAGAACCGCTGTCTTTTTTTTTTTATCCAACCATCAGGATCAGAATTTGGGGAACTGGCAGCTGAAGCGGCAGGTGGGATCCGGCGCTCCCATCGTCTTCAAGTTCCCGGTAAAATTCACCTTGAAGGCCGGTCAGAGGGTCACGGTAAGAAACTGATCTTTTACTCCGCAAAATCACAAACGAGCAGCGCAGGGATGAACACAGTTACTGATACCTCGCTCTGCACGGTCGACAGATCTGGGCCTCCGGTGCCGGTGGAACCCACAATCCTCCCTCTGACCTGGTGTGGAAGACTCAGCCCTCCTGGGGCACCGGAGACCTTTTCCAGACCACCCTGATCAGCGCCAACGGAGAGGTATTTTAAATTTAACATACGCTGCTTTATGCCTAAAGTACCATACAGCTGTATCACGGCAACAAATATAAACAATAAATAAAACCCTTTACACAACTCTTCCTCATCCATATACCTCCCAAAAATATATTTTTTCTTTAAATCAATTAAAAAAATATACAGAAAAGATATTTTTGGGAGGTATATGGATAAGGAAGTGTTATTTTAAGGGTTGTTTTTTATTTATTTTTGGATATTTGGGTTGTAAATACACTTGGGATGGTTGTTTATATATTTAATCCGGATTGTAAATAAACTCGGGATCATTGTTTGTATATTTATATTTGTTGTAAATAAATTTGGACATTTGTTTAAATAATAGAGGAGAAGTGATATAAGTTTTACTACTACTTACTCCTTTTCGAGCACTGTTACTCTTGTTTTGTTTGTTTTCTAATCTGTTTTTTTTTTTTTTTTTAATGTTCAAAATAAATAAAAATCCATTCATTCATCCGAGCTTTAACGTGTCCGAAAAAATAAACACTGGAATACTTTTTTCCTCCAGGAAATGGCGATGAGGAAGGTCACCCGCACACAGTTTGACGAAGAAGATGATGACATGGTGAGAGAAACATATGTTCACATAACACAGAAATCTGCAGGAACAAAAGGCAGTTATCTGCTTAATTTTCATGATAAATGGAGCTGGTGTACTTTGAATTATACCCAGAAAACAGTGCTTTTCAGCAAATATTAAATTAGCTGTTCTAAACAGAAGTACAATAGATCAGATTGTCCTGTTAAATTAAATTAATGTTGGAAATTGGCCGTGTGCACTGACATGGTGCAGAAACATATAAACAATCTGTAAATCTGTAATGAAATGATGATTTATTTGCCCTTTCTATGGTTATCCAATAATGAAAGAGTGGAACAACAACTTGATTTTTGAATGGCTTTTATCTGTTTTCTGTATTAACTAATTCATTATTTTGTCTATAAAATGTAAGAAAATAGTAAAAAATGCCCATCACAAAAGAGACATATTCATATTGCATTTTTTTGTAAGACAAATGGTCCAAAACACAAAGATATTCTGTTTGCTTTCCCAAGATATAAATTCTATAAATCCAAGAAAATCATCAAATCTACACATTTAAAAAGCTAGAATCTATATTTGGCATTTTTGCTTGAAAAATGACTCAAATTATTAATCAATTATCAAAATAGTTGCTTATATAGTTTTCTGCTGATCATTTTTATTGTTTCAGTTCTAGAGTTTAGTGAAGAATTCTGCATCCCCTAATGATATCCCCCGTGCTCCTTTCAAAATAAAACAATCTTCTCCAAGTCTTTTGCGGATGATGAGACAATGGGCCCCTGGGTAAAGGCCCCTCACCTCAGGAGCAAAACACAGACTTTATAGTTGTTTAGCCTCTTTTTGGAGTTGCTTTATGTTTCTTTGCAAACACTTAATTTCCTGCAATCCGGTGACTTTTAATGCACCGATTTATGGTGGAAATGTTTTTAATTCCTTCAAAATAAAAGTCCTCTGCTACTTTCAGAATCAGAATCGGAATAAGATTTATTGCCAAGTAGTTTTTACGTACAAGGAATTTGTCTTGATCATACGGTGCATAACAAGAACAACACAAAAACAAAAAGTATACATAAACAAATAAAAACAACAACAAAAATGCAAAGAGCATATGTTTTTATTGAGGGGGGGACAAATGCACATGCCCTCAAATCTACACCAATGCTCTGATATTAACACTGAATCTGTGTCTTTGCCTCAGCAGGTGGCTCACAGCACCTGCGGAGGAGACAGCGAGTACAACCTGCGGAGCCGGACGGTGGTCTGCGGCTCCTGCGGACTTCCGTCCGACAAATCGGGCAACTGCTCCGTGACCTCGGCCTCCCGCTCCTTCCGCAGCGGAGGCATCTCCGAGGGTCTACTGCCACACTCCTACGTGTTCAGCGCCAGCACTCCTCGCAGGGTGAGCGCCGTCCAAACACAAATAATCAAATAATAAGCATTTAAAGATCCGAGTGTTTTGAATTGATTTCTGTGTGATGATAGTAACTTTGTCAATCTTTCCTCTTAGTCTGGAACCAGAATGGAGAACTGCCCAATAATGTGAGCTCCTGGATCCACTTCTTACTCTATTAGTTTTCAGTTATTAGCTCTTTAGTTATTAAGTTTAGTTTATGTACTTTGGAATTTTTTCTGTATGCAATAAAACTTTATACTGCTTTTTTTTATAATGTACATAGGCATGCTTATGAAATATTTTCTTGAATTTAAATGGTGATTATCTACCGTAAAATATGAACCCACCAGCGACTTTAACAGCTTAAAACATCTGTCTGGGCTAATTTATTCTACAAGCCTGTTTACTGGTTAAAAAAAAAGTTGTTGCTGGTAGATGAAATCATATTTTCTTGTGCTGTTCATATCACAGTTAAATCATATTTTCATTACACTCTGTAAACATACTGATGCAGCAGGGTTGCAGTAAGTTCATTTGTGTTCACTTATTTTTGAAAAATACATTTATTTTGAATAGAATTTGCCCCTGGAGTTAAAGTAAATTGACCCCAACCTTGCTACAGATCTACAGATAACTGTGTATTTTTTTTTGCTTATATCAATAAACATGTTTTCAGAATTTGTCTCATTTTCATGGATGTTCCTTTTTAAAAATCTGAGACAACAAAAAGTACATATTTGATTTTTTTTTAGCTGTATATTTAAAAACATCATCATTTATCAACACGTGGAAAATGTTTACTTTAGATTATTGTATCCATACACAACATGATAAATAAGATAAATCAGTACTTTATTTATAGTGATATGGTATTCTTATTCATCAGTTAACAGTGGTGTAAAGTAATAAAGCACAGTAACATCAGTACTGTACTCAATTACCATTTAAAGGTACTTGTGCTTTACTTGTATTTCTATTTCATGCAGCTTTCCACTGTTGCTCCACTACATTATTCTGCCAGCTAAGATTTTAGCTACAACATTAAAATGCTGCTTACATGTTAATTCAACAATAATGATACTCCAATAACACAATATATAATAATATACCACTCTGAGGGGCCATTCTGTGTAATGAGTAATGATGTAAATACATTTTCCACCACTTCGGACTTTTATTTTGAAAAGTGTTTCCTTTTTTTTTTTTTTTAACCCGGAAGTGGGTGACGCAGTTGGGCTGCAGGTGTTGTTGCACGCTCTGCGACTTTTTATCAGTTTATTATTGATTTGTAAGTTGTGTCACTGCATTATTTATAAGGGGAGACGTGCGCGCAAAGTTGTTTTAAAGAAAGGCTTGCTAACATTTGGTGAGTGTCAATAATAATGTACTAAAAATAAGTCACGAAGTAAAAAAAAAGTCAAGCTAGCTGAACATTAGCTAACAGCTAGCTAGCAGCTCACAACAACTTAACAGCCTGTAGGCTGAGTTAATAAGTACAACTTGATATTTATGTGTTTTAAGTCTATCGTTTATAAACTGTAACTCAACAAATATCTTTAATTAACTTTAATGTACTGCCATGTCCGTTCAGGGCTAACTAGTTAGCTGGTAGCTTTCTGCTAAAGTTGCTAAGTGCATTTAGTAAAGCTAATCAAGGTGGAGGTGTGTGCACCTGACAAAATAAAGATTATCACGTACAATAATATCAGCATGGCGTGTTGATATCAATATATGTACAATAATTTACTAAGCAGTATTTAAGTTTATGTTAATAAAGCTGCATGTTATAAAGTAAAATTAGTTTTCAAGCAGATTTTAATTAGTATTTTCTTTTTATATTGAAATTAGACAACATAATTGATATTTTTTCTCTCCTGATATTAAAATAGATACATGAAAAGCTTAATTGACAAAAATGTTGACAAACTCAACCAAATATTTGGTGCTCCCTCTTCTAAAAAGTAAAGTGTTTTTCTCTGTTTTGTATAATTTCAGACGGTAATAGTTTTTAATTTTGGACTGTCAACTAACTATTGTTTTTATTATCAATTCATTCATTTAGTCTGTAAAATGTCAGAAAAAAATAAATGTCCATCACAGTTTGACGTCTTCAAATGATTTTTAAATTTTTTTTGATTTTAATTTTTTTTTTCAGTCCAAAACCTAAAAGATATTAAATTTACAATAATATAAAGAAAGAAAAGCAGCGTCTTCTCACATCTGAGCACCTGCAAACATTTCTGCTTAATAAGTCGACTTATTGATAAGAAAGCATCAAAATGGTCTTAAAATGACAATAATATCGTTTATCGCGATCATTTCTGGGACAATATATCGTCCAACAAAAGTAGTCATCGTGTCAGGCCTGGGTACAGACTTCCTTCAGTTCAGATCTCTGTGGTCTCTTCTGTTCCAGGAGTCTGGATCCACCTGGATGTTGAGTGCGCGGGCTCTGTTTGGGATCGGCTTCCTGGTGACCTCGAGGGCCTCGGCAGTCCTCGCTCAGACAGCGACATGTCCGCTGTCCGCTGCTGCTAACAACCACAAGAAGGACTGTTACAGCAGCAGACCATCGTCCACCATGGCCCAGACCATCAAATACCTCGGGTAAGGTTTTATATCAGAGCAGTAGAACTATTTACAGACCGTGTGCGTGTGTCCAAACTGACGTGCAGACGCTCCGCAGGCAGGAGGAGGCGCAGCACATCGACGAGGAGCTCTTCAGTGAGTATGGCTTCAGTGTGGATCAGCTGATGGAGCTGGCCGGACTCAGCTGTGCCACCGCCGTCGCCAGGGTGAGACTCATTTCCCGACCGATTTCCTAACCGTACGATTCCAGGTTTATAAAGAAATCTTAGTCAACTAATCTGTCAGCTGAGAGGGAGCAGCCCTATAGAAAATTAATTGCCAGCTATTTTGATAATTGAATAATTGTTTCACTATCTTTTTGATTTTCACTATCGTTTTTTACTATCTTCGCATTCTCTGCTCTGTGTGTGTTTTTATGTTTGCATCATTGAGTAGCATTTATAATTTAGTTGTCTGCACTTACAGTGACAATAAAGTCGATTCTGATTTACACATTTTTTTCAGATGATTTGATGTTTTTCTTTTCCCTACGTAATAATAAATATCTTTGTGTTTTGGACTGTTGGTCAGACAAAACACGACATTTGAAAGACATCACCTTGGGCAGTAGGAAATTATAAAGGCCATTGTTTTTAATTTTTTTTAAACTTTTTTTCTAACATTTGATGGACAAAACAATCAAGATATTGTGATGTGGAATTCCAGAATTAAAACATTTTACAATCTTGTATATGGAGGCTTTTCTCTGGAGTAGCCGCTGTAAAGAAAACCCTCTTTTCCTTGTGAAGTGCCAGTCGTGGAGCAGTGCTGTATAGATTGTTTTTCCGTCTGTTTTTTTCTGCAGGCGTATCCAATTACTTCCCTGGTCAAGGCCAGACCGTCTCTGCTGGTGATTTGTGGACCCGGGAACAACGGAGGAGACGGCCTGGTCTGCGCTCGGCATCTTAAGCTCTTTGTGAGTGTCCTGTACTTAAGATGCTCTGCTGCAGCGGTTACACCAGCATTTCCTGAAGTGCTGTGCTTAAGTACAGTATTGAGTTGCTTGTATTTAGGGATGAGACAATAATGGATTTTATCGTGGGTCGCAATGAAAAACACTCACAATAAGATGATCGTGGTGAATTTACATTATCTGGATAATCGTGGATATTGTGAATATTCTCTTGAATTGACTGCAGTTTACTACAGTGTCTGATGTGATGCAATACAAATATTTGTTTCTTTAAAAAGTTGTAATGTTTAGAGAAAAAAGTCGTAATGTTTAGAGAAAAAAGTCGTAATGTTTAGAGAAAAAAAGTTGTAAAGTTTAGAGAAAAAAGTCGGAATGTTTTGAGAAAAAAGTTGTCATGTTTCGATAAAAAAAAAGTCGTAATATTAAGAAAAAAAATTAGTTATGTTAAGAGAAAAAAAGTCGTAATGTTTAGAGAAAAAGGTTGGAATGTTTTGATAAAAAAGTCGTAATGTTTAGAGAAAAAAGTTGTAATATTAAGAGAAAAAAGTCGTAAAGTTACAAAAAAAGCAACAAAGCAGAATGTAAGGTAAAGTGATCCCAGTGTGTTTTAGTGTCATTTTAAGACTTTTAAGAATATTTCATTGATTATCGGGATAGTATCGTGAATTATTTTGGCCAGGATAATCGTGACATGAAATTTTCATATCGTCCCATGCCTACTTGTACTTCACACGAGTATTTATATTTTATGGTATTTTATGCTTCTATTCCACTATATTTATTTAACAGCTATAATGAAGAAAAAACACTTTTGTACACAGTTTAGCAGTGACTTTGTTTTAGCTCTGTACATTATTTGCATTATTTTATAATCAAATAACCAAATCATTAAATTTCATCACACAAGATTTTACAAACAATGGATTCCTGTGATCATAGTAACCAGCCTTATTATTAATAATATGTATGGCTCGTTTTTGTAATAAAACTATTGAATTTATATATGTTTTAAAGGTTGACCCCCACACTAAGTCAGACATGTAGGGAAGTATAATGGTTTTTAAAACTGTGCAGAGCGGATATTAACTTTACGTGGCTGTCAATTTTTCAAACTATGAAGAATATAACCACTGTGTGCGTGTGCGTGTGTGTGTGCGTGTGTCCTGCAGGGTTACGAGCCCACCGTCCTGTACCCGAAGAGGCCAAACAAACCTCTGTTCACGGGCCTGACCACGCAGTGCCAGAAAATGGAGATCCCCTTCCTGACGGAGATGCCCGAGGTCAGCCGCTGATCAATAATGCAGCAGCGTTATCTGCTGTGGTAGAAGATTCTCCTGCGTATTGTGTTCACGAGTGTTGTATTACACACTATTAGATCTCGCTAAATGAGGCTGCAAATGTAGATGAGATCTAAATGATCCCTGTGGGGGGAATTAGGGTTTTCATTGCAACAGAAACATATTCAATAATATACTTTGTAACTAAGAATGCAGAGTCAGATCTGTGCCTGGTTGCACAAAACAACATTTTCCTTAAAGTCTTGACTGTACAGCCACTAATTTCGACTAAAATACAACTATATAAATGCAGGAATTGTATTTTATTTATTTATTTATTTTTGGAATGTATGTTTTGGGAGTTGCGGGAGAAACCGGAGTACCTGGAGTAAACCCTTAGCGGTACAGGGAAAACTCCACCACCTCCCTGACATGATATGAATGGATGTTGTTTCTTTTTTATGTCATGTTATGTTTTATGACAGACAGTCTATCTTGCTCTGTGTTATTATCAATAATCTTATTATAGCTTATAAATCTATTTAATTACGTTCTTAACATTTTATTGTCCCGCGTGCATTGGTCTCTGGTTTTAATTTTCTTAAATTATTTAAAATTGCTTTGTCGTCTTTATGGTTTTACGGTCTATACTTTTTTGTCAATCATCTGTGAAGCACTTTGAACTGCAGATTGATTGATCAATCAATCGATCGATTGATTGATTGATACTTAAGGAGAAAACTTAAAGTGTTTTGTGCAATTCGAAACACATTTTCAGGGTTTTTACACGTGAAATTTGTGATAAAATGTTGCTCTTTTTGCGGCAATATAAAAGAGAAACAATTGATCTTTTTTCAGGCTAAAGTGATCGACGAGGCTTACAACCTGGTGATCGACGCCATCTTTGGTTTCAGCTTTAAGGGCGCGGTGCGAGAGCCTTTTGGTTCCATCCTAAACGTGCTGAAGAAGACGACGGTCCCCATCGCCAGCATCGACATCCCCTCAGGTCAGTCCTCACACACTCTCTCAAAAATGCATAAACACACGTTTAGAAGTCTCGAAGGTCAGTTATGAAATGTACAGGAAATGTGGTCCTTTTTAAAAACAATGTATCGGTAATTTGTTGAGTAGAATCGTTCAATAATTGTAGTTCGCAGATGTTGTATGATCGCTTCCATTCTTCTGTGTGTGACGAGGCACGAGACGATATGAAAATGTAATGTCACGATTATCCTGGCCAGAATAATTGTGATTAGCGATATTATCTTGATAATCAATGAAATACTTACAACTTACAAGTCTTAAAATGGCGCTAAAACACACTGGAATCACTTTACCTTTTACGCTAACTTTTTTCTTGAATCATTCTGACTTTTTTTCTCATAAAATTGGGACTTTTTTCTCAAAACATTACAGCTTTTTTCTTGAAATATTCTGACTTTGTTTCCTCATAAAATTGGGACTTTTTTCCCCCGAAACATTTAAACTTTTTTTCTCATAAAATTGGGACTTTTTTCTCAAAACATTAAAAAAAATGTCTTGAAACATTACGATGTTTTTTTAAAAACAAATATTTGTATTGCATCACTGATCGGACACTGTATTAAACTGCAGTTGATTCACCACAATCAACTTGCTGTGATTGTTTTTATCACGATCCACAATAAAAGTGATTATTGCCCCATCCCTGTATGTGACCAATGTAAAATATCTTGGAAAATCAATCACTGAATTTGCATAAAATTGTCTGTCCGTACTCCCAAAAGGAAGAATCCTGTAGATTTCTGTGACCCTTTGACTTTTCCTGTAAAACCTTCTGCAACGACTTCTACTCTGCATATTCACTCACATGAAGAAGAAGAAGAAGCAGAAGAAGAAGAAGAAGCAGAAGAAGAAGAAGAAGAAGAAGCAGCAGCAGCAGCAGCAGCAGCGTGCACTGGATTGTGACATCCTGTTTTTTGTTTTTTTAAAGGCTGGGATGTGGAGCAGGGCAGTGCAGACGGACTGCAGCCCGACATGCTCATCTCTCTCACCGCTCCCAAGAAGTCGGCGTCGTTGTTCCGAGGACGGTACCACTTTCTGGGAGGACGGTTTGTGCCGCCGAGCCTCGACAGGAAGTACCAGCTCAACCTGCCGCAGTACCCGGGCCTGGACTGTGTGCTGCAGCTGTAGGGATGTACTCAAGGTTTGATGTGCAGCTTTAAAGGAATAGTTCAACTTTTTGGGAAATAATCTGCCTTGTTTTTTTTTAAAGGAGACCTATTATGCTTGTCCTTGTTTTCTGTCACGCACACACACATACAAGTACAAATCTGAGATACTTGTACTTTACTTGAGTCTTTTGTTTTCATGATACTTTATATATATACTTAATATTGTACTTTTTACTTTACATATTAAGATTTTTGCACACGAAACACAAGAAGAGTTTATAAAATATGTTTTGTTATAAATTAAACTACCCAAAAATAAATACACGTGTAAGTGAAATGATTAGTCGATTAATCAATTAGTCGATTGACAAAATTAATTGGCAACAAGGGACATTTTTCTGCATTTGAGTACTTTTACTTTTAATACTTTCAGTACAATTTCCTGATTATACTTGTATACTTTTACTTAAGTAACAGTTTCAATGCAGGACTTTTTACTTGTAACAGTATTTTTTACACTGTGGTATTAGTACTATACTTCCTCCACCACTGTAATGCTACACTGTTTTTATTAAACGTGGCCAAAGTTTGAAATACTGAGGTAACCGTTGTATAAAAGTAATCCCTCAGATTTCAGACCGTTGTGAATACTCTGTTTCCAACAGTTTTTTCTACTTTGGCTACAAGCTGACGTCGACTCGTCATTATACGGTCCTCTGCTCCAGGTATGTTACTGCAATGTTTATTACACACATGGCTACGTGTAGCTACATGCTAACGTCAGGGTTGTTAATTGTTGTTAATTTCTCTGCTTTTTTTTTGAGGGGGTCTTAAAGAGACAGGCGCTGTGCTCCTGCACAGACAGTATGAGAAAAGAAAAAGTATTTTTTAAACATTAAAGCTTGTAAACTTCTTCTCGTAGAAACAGGAAATACAAGTATGACCCTGAAAATGAGCAGAATATGTCCCCTTTAATTCGTGGTATCAGTCTTCACGTCTAAACTTTGGAAATACATCAAATAAGCATATTTCCCTGAATGTAGAACTATTCCTTTAAATCTGTGAATTTTGATTGGTTATCGTTAAATCCAATAAGGCGTTATAATATCTTTATTATAATAATATAATAGCTTTAGTCGCTCTCTGGAAGATTTTCTTTTTTCATGTGAAAGCACAAAGCTTTAACGTGGTGGTCGCTTCAGCTACATGAAAATAAAAATAATAATTTGAAGTTGTCTGCATTGTTATTATCTCTGTAACAAAAGCCATCAATTCCAACTCTGAAATATTTATTACAGGGTTCATACACAGGAAAAGTCTGGAATTTGATTTTAGTATTTTAGAAGTTTGGACAAAAGAAAAGAGAGTATGGAAAGATATTTGTGTTTCCAGACTATTGCCCCCATTCTGTTTTCTAAAATATAAAATTCAGAATTTCTAAAAATAAATTAAATACAAGCAGAGTGTTTTCATGGAGCCAAAAGTCTGAATATTTAGAGAGAAAAGTCAGAATATAAA
>JAOVVB010202340.1:0-10861 GCA_028570985.1 Heterobranchus longifilis
CTAATGAAAATCCAAAATTCAGTATCTCAGAAATTTTGGACTCCTGAAAAGTGTGAACATGTACACCACTCAATACTTGGTCAGGGCTCCCTTTGCATGAATCACTTCAGCAATGCAGCGTGGCATGGAGGCGATCAGTCTGTGGCATTGCTGAGGTCTTATGGAAGCCCAGGTTGCTCTGATAGCAGCCTTCAGCTCTTCTGCATTGTCTTTCATCTTCCTCTTCACAATACCCCATAGGTTATTTATGTGATTTAGGCACAGGGATACCATGTTCCTTAAAGCAGGTATTAGTACTTTTGGCAGCGTGGGCAGGTTCCAAGTCCTGCTGGAAAATTAAATCAGCATCTTCATAAAGCTGGTTAGCAAAGGGAAGCATAAAATGCTCTAAAACTTTATGGTAGACAGCTGCACTGACCTTGGACCTGATAAAACAGTGGATACACACCAGCAGATGACATGGCTCCGCAAACCACCGCTGACTGTACTGGACCTAAGTAACTTGGATTCTGTGCCTCTTCTCTCTTCCTCAAGACTCCTTGATTTCCAACTGCATGCAAAATTTACTTTCAGATGAGCAGCAAAGCAGCAGTCCATTCTTTTTTGTCCTTAGTCCAGGTCTGATGTTGTCTCTGAATGGCTTGACACAAGAAATACGTCAACTTTTTCACAATATAAATCCATTATATGAATCCAACTATCAAATCCTCCTTGAAAATCCCCTTTATAGCCATCGAAGGTCTGCCACTGTGCTACAGAATGCTTAAGGAATTTGACAAGAGCAATCTATGCAGATGAATGAAGACGTTTAATGAAGGGGACCCCAGTATTGAAAAAAAAAAAAAAAAACATGCAGTGGGAGAACATCATCTACTACAGTAGCTGCAACGCTGAGACTGCAGGCCGTGTGTCATTTTAACACTGAACATATGACATGCGTAAATCAGCCTTAAAGTATTTGTGTGAATCATGTTTGTGGATGTCTTGATCTTATCTAGATCGAACATCCACAGACACTGAACGCATGGGCAGTGTTGTACAAATAGTGTTTAAACACAATGATTTGCATTTCTCTAAACTCAAGACTCAATACGGCCGTTAATCTGGCTAATAGAAACAGTAAAAAAAAAAAAAAAAACGCCGTAGGAGATTGTTCTTCCTCTATCAGGCTGTAATCATTAGGGTCTGTCTATCCACTCTTTTCTCAGTGCTCAGCTGGGCTAGTCACACACTTTACCTAGTATGACTTATGACTCGAAATCACTGCACTTTTTAAAGATGTATTAGTCACTTTATATTTATGGAAATCATCTTCGTTGCTACTGTATACTTCATGGATTCCAAACTAAATTTCGAACATCCAGTAGCAAGAATATTACACCACAGTAGGCATGTCATTGCAACTGCTTTATATTCAGGGAAAAAAATAATTATAAAAACAAACAAATTTCAATGCTATTCCTTAAATGACCGCCAGATGTCAGCTGTGGGCATTATGTAGCTTGCAACTGACGTTAGAGATCGTGGTTTGACTGCTAGTTTCACTTTATTTTAATTTTGTCATTGGAAAACATCTTGTTCTTGGTTAACTTTCTTACAGTATTAAATGAGAATTTAAGGTTACTATTATCCTCTGTTAGAGTGGAGAGTATTTGAAGGCTGAACCATCACACATATATATATTTAGTTACACAAATTGGGAAGCATACAGTTGTCTAGAATGTCTTTGTATGCGGGAACATTAAGAATGAATGTTTCCCTTTACTGTTGCTAAAGAGGCCTACACCAAACCTTTTCAAGCAGGACAATGCCTTAACAAAATGTGATTTACCATGGTTTGTGTCAAAGAACTTAGGTAGCATGTACTGGGCCTGACTTTACCAATACTTATATTATACATACACTATGTGGCCCAAAGTATGTGGAAATGTAACTATTAGACCCATATGTGGATCTTTTCCAAACTGTTGGCTCAAATGTGTATGCACAAAAATTAATATGATGCCTTTGTATACTGTAGCATTACAGTTTCCCTTGTAAATATTAATGTGATTAATCTAGACATTTTAACACTTTACTATTTTTAAATGCAAATTAATCATATGACCAAGTTTCCCATATTTGCAGTGGTTTAACGCGGATAATAAGATGAGTGAGGAAACATCACCAGGTGTGCTGAACAGCAAGTTTCATTATAAAAAGCTTCCAAATGGGTTAATTTCATAAAACTTCATTTAAGAGCTCGTTATACTGCCATCTAGTGGACATATTATGAGTAACAAATATATCCTAAGTTCACAAATAGCAGAATTATTATGGACATGCAACTGCACTTAACGTTGCATACGTCATAGACGTGTGTGTGTGCTGCTGTTTGAAAATCACCATCTCTAAATCTTTTAAAATTAAGCGAAGAACTAGAACAGAAAAGTGAAGCACAGTGAAACAGGGAAGTCTCCTGAGCATGAATACAATTAACAAGCCACTGTTAACTTGCCAGTCAGTCTTAAGGATTCAATACACAAATGAAATTATTAAAACACAAAATAAATAAATAATGAATTAAGGAGGGAAAGGAAACGAGAGATTAACAAATCTAGATACAATCACACTGGAGTCTGTGAGATAGATTGAGGTCATTAATATAAGCTGAAAGCTTCATGTGCAGCTTCCTTATTTATATATTACATAAGAAGTAAATGAAAGCTCATTGTGAAATGCAGAAAAAGGTTTAGTTTTTACTTGATTTATGAATTTTAAAAAATCTCCAATATAATGATTGACAACAGAGAGACATCATTGTGATCGAGCCTTTACGTAAACCAGTAATGACGTAAGTACGTAAACGAGTCAGTCATGTGATTTCGAATCTTGTTTTTTTTTCATTGGTCACATGACTCAATGAAACAACACATGCCTCAAAATGAGACTTTATTTGGAAATGTCCTTTCTGCTCGACACAAGCTTTGGACATCACTACTTTTACTAGGAAGACACTGAAAAACGTTATGAAAGAGTGGCCTTTGGCAGAAGCTAGTTTAATTGCACTTACTGGAGACCGCTGGGCATCAGCAAGTAACCAAAAGTACTTTAGTGTAGCAGCACACATAATCCACAGTACATATGACAAATGGCAACTGTAATCATTCACTCTGTGTGGGTGTCTGGTGTGTGAAGTCAATCTGGATGCAACCTCCAAGTTTTTATCTTTTATACGCCAATCTTTTATAGGCCATATATATCTGCATCCCGGCCTGGTGAATTAGGGTACCTCCTTCCCTGTCCTTCGTGCTGGATATGCGCTTGTATTTGCCTTTTGTGGTTCGAGCGCGGAGCTGTCCATCAGAAAGAGGTACTAGCTAACAGCCCGTCGTCACAAAGGGGATACCCAGGGCTAATATAGAAAATCAACCATTCACAAGCAGTTCTGTTGCAATAGGTGTCCTTCACACAACCATGAGGTGTGTAGACTCTTGATCAGTATCCAGACCAAATTATAATTATTTAATTATGTAACAAAGTATTGTTATTGTTTCATTAAAGTAGTTTGCACTTTTATGCTCTATAGTGTAATTCTTAGCCATTGTCATTTCAGATGAGTATTGAAATTATTGAGCTGCATCAAGCAAAGATCTCAACCGATCTTTCTCATCCATAAGGAGGTTCTACCTGCAGACACACTAAACACAGGACTTTTTTTCTGTGAAAACTCTAGAGACTGTTGTGTGTGAAAATAACAGGAGAAGAGTAGTTTTTAAAATACTCAACCTAGCCCATCAGGCACCACCAACCATGGCACTGATAAAGTCACAGAGATTAGATTTTGTCCCCATTCTGATGTCTGATGGGAACATTAACTGAAGCACTTGACCTGTACCTTTAACTTGTGAAACCCCAGATTGAGTATAGCTGCAGAGCTGTAATTGACACAATATTGAGCAAAATAATTAAGCAGTACAGGAGTCTGTAGAAAAATAGCAGTAAAATAGCGATGTACAAATGTATAAAAACACACATTCCGGCAGAAAAATATGAGGAGGATATCAGTGGCTGTTAATCTGTTTGCAAATGTTTTTATAAACATATATAAAAGGCCATATAGTATGTTATTACATGTAACATGATGAGGAAGAAGGAGAAAAAAAGCTGTAAAGAATAAATGCAAACACTATATCTTACCTAGGGAGAATATTAGAACGGATCTACTTAACATTTTCGTAATGAGATTGTTATTAAATACAAAGTGAGCAGAAAGTCCTTTTACAATTTGCAACAAACCACGTTTGCACCTACCATGTTTTATGTATTCATCATCATCATCATCATCATCATCGTCGTCTATACAATTTCATCTTACTGTATCTACAGGGTTGCGGGGGGCCTGGAGCCTATTCCAGGAGACTTAGCGCACAAGGCAGGGTACACCCTGGACAGGGTGCCAACCCAGCAGGGCACTCACACTGACTCGATTATTCACACACTACAGGCAATTTGTGAAGGCCAATTAGGCTAATCTGCATGTCTTTGGACTTTGGGAGGAAACCAGATTACCTGGAGGGAACCCACCAAGCACAAGGAGAACATGCAAACTCCATGCACACAAAGGCAGGAATCAAACACGAACCCTGGATGTGCAAGGCGACAGAACTAACCACTACGCCACCATGTTTTATGTATTATCAATCAGGTAAAGACTCAACTTGTATAATACTACACATTGCAAGCTTTAAGTTATCTTAATTTTTTGGCAGATAAATTGACTTCCTTCTGGAATTAAAATAAAAAGTTATGGCAATAATCATACAGTATCATATATAATAATCATATCCTCAAATATAGGGGTTTAGTAATATAATAGACTGGCAATTTGCAAGATATTTTCAATTGATATTTTTAGTAATAAATGGCAGATTCTGTAACGTGTACTACTTTGAAGCCAGGTCAGTCAGGATCTTGAAGGTTGCTTTGGGTAAGATGGAGAGAGACAGACAGACAGACAGACAGACAGACAGACAAATACTGAGATAAATGGTCTTGTTTAAAACTTTTAGTAAGACAGGAAATAAGTGAGACTGTTCATTAGTTGCTGCTGTATGAGGTATCCAGTGTAGTGGACTTTCTTTTCTTTCTTTCTTTTTTCAGCGTATGACTTGAGACCATATGTTAAACCTGTTCCAATAGTACACACTCCAGTTCTAAAATGCAAATGAGAACCTGTATTCAACAAAATAAAATGCAGACAAAATATCAGGTGGATGAAATATCTTAAACCTTTGTACTGTACGGTCTACACTTGGAAAATATTTGACAAAAAAAATGCAGCTTTTAAAGTAAATGAGCCAGAACATAACTAATAATCATATTAACAGAATGTCCTCACAAAGTTGGGGGTTCAGTGTAATATATAAACAGAACTGCTGATTAAGATTATTAGTCCAGAAAAGGACAACAAATGGAAATGAATCAGGTGTGAGCTTTGGGTGTGGATAAAATGGTGTGAAACATGCTTTTGTGACAGTGACACCAAACACAGAGTGTTTACTCGGGTAGAAGTGAATCATCCCCTGACAGGGAACACTTGTCACCAACCACCTGCACTGTAGAAAAACAAACAAGCCGCCTCAACGTAAAAAAGGTTTAGTAACAAGTTGCACAACTTTTAGAGAAATTTTCTGGCCAAATAAAATTGTTCTCATTGCTTTTTAGTTCACACTATGTATACCCAGTTCAAAATCTTACATTGACTCATCTCACAATTCAAATATTTAAGTCAGCTCAAGTAGTATATAACACTAACCTGTAAGCTAACTGAAACATAGTCTATATTAAAAAATACTTACCAAGAATAAAGAATACATTTTACATTATAAAATTATACATAAAAACATGTGATTACATCTCAGGGAACTTAATTTTAATCTTAAGTCTAAACACAATGTCACCTGTTGTCTCAATAAATACCACTATAAAAAGTGGTATACAATATTAATTCATTCAACATTTATCTAATCGGATTTTTTTTACAGTCTGGTCTTTGAAATAATAACATGAATTAAATGTTTATATGAATCTTTCCTTTAGTTAACCTTTCCCTTTGAGCTTCTCATACAACTCACTATACAGCTGTTCCTTAGCCTTCGCCACTTCCCATCTTCACCTTACATTGCATCTCCTTATACTCCTGTCTACTCTCCTCATTTCTCTAACTATCCTACTATCTTGATGCTTTCCTCATTCCACCACCAGGTTTCCTTTTCTTCCTTTCCCTGTCCTGATGCCATGCCAAATACCTTCCTAGCGGGCTCCCTTACCACTTCTGCAGTGGCTGACCAGCTGTGCAGCTCTTCACCACTGTACCTGAGTCACGTCCTCTGTCAATTTCACATGAAAATCTTTCTTCTTTAACTTTCACTATTTTATCCTGGGTTCAGTCTTTACTTCCTTTTTCTTCTTCTGTAAGACATCTTGAACCACCATCCAATGTTGTCTAGCTACACTGCTTCTACTTCAGATTGAATCTCCTACACAACAGACAGTCCAGCTGAGTACATCTATCACCACACTTATACAGTATGACACCCTGTGTTCCTCTTTCTACTTAAAATATGTTTTCTCCACTGCTATTTCCATCCTTTTTATTAAAAAATATTACAATAATCTGCCCTTCCACATTCCTCTCCTGGACCCCATACCTAACCATCACCTCCTCATCACCTTTCTTCTATTCTTCAACATGCCAATTAAGGTCAGCTTTAATCACCAATCTTTACCACTCACTACCACTTTGTCTAGCTCACTCCAGAAATCTTCTTTCTCCTTCACATCACATCCTACCTGTGGAGCATATGCACTGATGACATTTATCACTACCCTTCAACTTACAATTTTACACTTATCACTCTATCAGACACTCTCCTCACTTCATTACACTCTTGGCAGACTTTTCCCTCAGTATAAGACCTACACTGTTTCTCTTATTATTTATACCATAGTAATGCAGTTTGAACCCATATTCAATGTTCTTAGTCTTGCTTCTTTTCCACTTGGTCTCTTGTACGCACTGTATATCTGCCTTTCTATTCCATAATATCAGCTATTCCTATCTATATATTCCATAATATCAGCTAGCTCTATTGCTTTGCCAACATTCAAAGTTCCTATTTTAACCTCTATGCTTTTACCCTTCATCATTTCTCTCTCTCTCTCTCTCTCTCTCTCTCTCTCTCTCTCTCTCTGCCCCCTATCTTTCTCTTTGTTCTTCAGTCATTAAATACAGTGGTCATTATTGGCCTCAAATGGTCCCTAGTTGGACTACAGAGGTTCCCAGGTGTATGGATGGCGAATAGATAATCTGTTTTGTCTTTTTCTCTTTCATTTCTCTCTGTTGAGTTCCACATTCTATTCCTGAGACACCACTAATCCTGAACTTTTCTGCTCTTCATACCTGCCTGATCCATCCTGATGCTCTATGTTTGGTCTGAGTTCTCACTCACTGCTGCTGAAAATGGACTCACATGGACAGAATAAAGATGCATGGATACTGTGGATGGTGCCACATAGAAAGGATAGCCGTGGGTCTTCTTCTTTGGACTGCAACTGCAAATAGTTTTGCAACAAAAAATACTTTGTTTTAACAATAACACAGTTAAATTTTTGACTACATTATATACAGTTATAGAAGAGTAATTATTTATAATCACACTTGTCATTTTGTGTCACCCAGATAAGGTCCCATTTTGAGTCTTTCATCTTTCTTTCTTCTCAAGGTTTCTACCTCATGTTTTCTCAGGGAAATTATATTTTCTTTTGTTAAGAAGCGTTGTGACAATGTTCTTTGTTAAGTGTGGTATACAAATAAAATTAAAATACATTCAATTTGAATGTCTTTCTCGTTTGAAGAATATATTCCGCTAGCACTTACTGAACTATATTCCCTTACCTATTTTGTCCATTTTTGTCCTGCATTACAAATTTGCTAAATATTATTAATGTTCACTTTTTACAAGTCAATAAAGTATTTTTAAAAATTAAAATTTTCATGTTTACAGAATTTAAATATATGTTTCCATATTCCACCTTGTAATTAAAAAAAAAAAAAGCTGCCAAAAAAATGCACACCAGATGTCAGCAAAAAACTTTGCATGACATTGTCCATATTTAAACAAATCTCACAAACACAATGTTGAACATGTGTTATGATGGAATAGCATTCAGATATGATCTTTAAAAAGAAACTGCCAGGGGGTGTTTTGCTAAACCGATCCAGTTCTCCACACCCATTTTCTAATATGCAAATAAGATCCTCGATCCAACAAAGCATAAGGCAGGTCCTGTAGTATGCATGTTTGGCATCTGAACAGTTTAATCACATTGTCTTTCCAAACCCTTATTACATAATGTGTGCCACCACCTTCTTACTGTAATCCCACATAATTGTATTTATGTTTATCATTAAATTTCTGTTTACCACTGTCTAATAAGTGTGTACATCTAATAGGCGTGTATCTGAATCGTTAAAAGGTTTCCTGTTAAGTTTATTTAAATATTTAAATAAATAAACAAATAACTTTCCAGTCATGCCAGTACTGGCGTAACATAGTAATTTTCAAAATACACTAAATGTTTAGGAATTTACAATACTGCATTTCTAAATGTATTGCAGTTGATGTCTTGAAAGGTTTAAGATTAAATAAATATAATTTACATGCATAATGTATATGGCCATTGTATTGGTGCTAAAAAGTGCCTCACCTAGGTGAAAAAGTGTGTATTCTCTTAAAAAATGTATTTCTTCGATTATTAACGCTAATTTAACTGGCTGCATATAGTATGCTTTTTCATTGTCGCTTTTGTTAGGCCTATTATATATTTGATGCTGTGTAACTGTAATTTGTTACTATACTTAGGTATTAGTTTGGTGTATTTGTACTTGACATGAGTCTTATTGAATAAGAATACATATATTGTACTCTTACAGTACATTCCCAAGAATTAAGTCCTAAAAACAAAACATAAGGTCTCTTTTTCCCTCCTCAAATCTCTGACTACATGCTGAATGGCCTCCCATAAATTTTATTTACATTTCTGTTTAGTATCCAGTAAAATCAATGAACATAGTAAAAATCTATAGAGAATTATTTCAGTTTGTCATCTGCTGTCACCTTCTCATGCTACTGTAGGATTTGAGCACCCTTTGTCCTACTGTATGTGTATCAGTAAAAAGTTTCATTACGCTGGAGTACTCAAAGACTTGGAATAGTACCTTGTTTACTTTCCAGGAAGGCATGAATCTTTTCCAGGAATGTTTGTCTTTTGTTGTTGTTAAAATAACACCAGTTCCAGTACACATGACATTTAGCAAGGTAAATTCTAACCATATTGATTATTTAAGAAATATTGCACAAGCAATTGTATACTTACTTTATAAGTTGAATACTGTATAATTACTATTTTTTTTAATTTTCCCAGCGTACTAGAAAAGTAGGGTCTGAGTACGGGGTCAGCCATGATACCACATTCCTGAAACAGGCTTAAGGGCCAGTGCCAACAATGGCAGCTTGATAGTGCCGGGGCTTGAATCCCCAACTTTTTCATCAGTAAGCCAGAACCTGTAACTGTTTGAGCCACCACTGCCCTAGGCAAACATACTTTATATTTGTATTACACACACATTGGCAGAGTAACTATTCAAAAAGGTACGGTACAACATAGTCTCCATCACAAGTGTTTGCACCATTGTCACATTGTCACAAGACATTCTGTCTGACATTAAAGTCTCTTCATTATACACACACACGAAATAAAAAAGCGGACTAGAGGTGGTGTGGTATTAAGGCTCTGGATAGCTACAGTATTTAGAGGATTGGGGTCCAATCCCTGCCACTGCCAGATTGCCACTGAACAAGGAAATGTCACTGACTGGTTGATGTAAATAATGATTCATTGTTTGGTGAGCATTTTAAATTAAATGCTGATGTTTATGATATATTAGCAAACACTTGATTTATGGGGATTATATCAGCTAGACATACAGTATATGTGCTTTTAGGGATGACTGTGTCAACACATGACGTTTTATTGATGTCAGATAAGTCAGCATACAGGGAGGAGTTGTACCAGCTCATAGAATGGTGTAGAGGTAATTAAGTCCAACAGGATAATTATAAACTTCAAGAGGATCAGAGTAGTCCATTTACACCACTGCACATCAGTGGCCAATAGCTTCTTGTTTCTTGGTGTTCACATGACTGAGGACTTGTCTTGGAATCAGCCAATAGTGCCAAACTACCCTCTCCCATTATCAACACCTTCTAGAGAGGACAGCTGAAAATCATTAGGGTCTCTCAGATCCGCCATCCTCTCAGTGCTCAGCTGGGCTAGTCACACACCTAACCCATTATGACTCAAAATCATTGCACACTTGCACTTATAAAGCTTTATATAAAGCTATAAAGCTGTATTAGTCACTTTATATTTATGGAAATCATATTTATTCCAATATTTCTTCTATACTTATTTCTGTTCTTCAACAATAAATACACACACTCATTTACACACTATGGGCAATTTGGGAACGGCAATTAGTCTAACCTGCAAGACTTTGGACTGTGAAAGGAAACCGTAGCACCAGGAGGAAACCCACCATACACACACATCTACAAAGAAAAATAGTATGATGTATATTATAGAAAAGTAATATTACTAATATTATTATCATATATACAATATCTCAATATATACTCAGCAAAAAAAGAAACGTCCTCTGACTTTCAACTGTTTTTACCTTCAGTAAACTTAATGTGTAAATATTTGTATGAACACTAAAAGAGTCAACACCATAAGACATAAACTAAAAATGTTT